>PVIR01000805.1:0-150740 GCA_004026965.1 Petromus typicus | reverse complement strand
GCCTCGCAGTCCCAAGCCTTTTCCTTGGCCCACCCTGAACCCTGTCTTGTTGCCTGCGTGCCTCTTTTTTCTGCATTTTTAATTTCCCAATGCCTCCGTTCTCCTGAAGGATCCCCAGGGCCACCATGGAGCAAGGCTGCTGTTCATTCAAGGGGAAGTCGGGAAGTCAAGTACAGAGGGCGGAGAGGGGCCAGCGCCCAGCCTGCCGGGTGGGCAGCTGTCGGGGGGCACAGGCCCTCTGCTGCTGCTCCCAGGGAACCGGCTGACGCAGACCCCAGGTCCACCCCCCGCAGCTGCCGCGCGCACAGCTGCTCCCTCGCCGGGTCCTCCCTGGCCAAGACCCTGTGGCCCGGCCGGACCAGCTGCGTTCCTTTCGTGGTGCCCAGTCACTGCCCTGACTACAACCCCAGCTCCGTGCAGAACAGGACAGGGCCGGACGGGCTGCTAGGAAGTGAACAGGGAGCCTTTTTAAGGCTTTTTTTAAAAAAGGCTTTTTAAAAGGGGCAATAAAAGTTTTGGGTTTCAGCTGTCTTCCTGGAGAGGAGAATAACAGAGACAGGAAATTTCAAGAGCCGACGCGACAAAGACCGCAGCACAGCGCACAGACTGGCCTCAGACAAAAACACCTCCACACGTGCGCCGGGCTGTCCTGGCATGGGCCCAGCCAGCCTGGGTGCCCTGGCAGCCTCTTGCCATCTGGGGAGTGGGGAGGGCACTACAATGGACTGTTTTGTCTACGTTATTGTAAATGTTTATAACACTTCTCTGCATTTGTGCCGCCCGAAGTATGCCACCTGCCCCCTGGGCTGGCCCCAGGGAGTGTGCCAGGAGAGGTGCGGTTTGAGCCTGGCGTGGGGCACGTGTGCCATGGGAGGTGGACCCTGGGATGGGGCAACAGAGGCCCTGGAAGCCACGTCAGGCCCAGGAAAGGGTAGGGAGTCTGTGCCCCGCGCCCGCTTAGAAGGGGCCCAGCTGGGTGGAAGACAGCACCCGGCAGCACGGTGTCTCTGAAGCAAGGCCATCGCTTCTCCCCACCCCCGGTTTAATCCAGGTTCCCAGAGCATCTGTGCAGGGCACTTCCCTTTCCCCTCGTGTCTCAAACATGCCATCCAGTGTCTGGTACCAGAGCTGCGGGCATGTGGGCAGGCAGCTGGACGTCAGCCCGCCTCCCACAGACATGTCACTGTCGGCTCCTGTGGTGTATCTGACATTCAGACGCCCCGGGACTCCCCTCAGCCCCGTGGCACACATGGCGTTTAAATACATTCCAGCTGGCCCCTGAAAGCCTCGGCCACTCCTGGCACCAGCTGCTTCTCACAGAATGGGTCAACCTGGAAAGCTCCGAGTGTTTGCCCAGACCCCGAGGCCAGCAGGGAGACTCTGGAAGCCACGATCCCCTTTGGGAAGTGGGAAGCCAGGGTTCAGCAACCCTGGGGCTTGGGTGTGAGCGGGGTCCTTTTGCCAGTCACGAAGCCTGGCTCACGTGGGTGCTATGGGAATTGTTCCTTCCCTTTCCACCCTCCCTCCCAAACCGGCTTCCTGGTCCTCAGTGTCTGAGGCCACCGCAGGAGGATGAGCTGGAAAATGGCAAGGTCCTGGGCACCGTCACCCGCCGTGTGTCTCCCTACCATGGGGCCCGGGCGGGCTGTAGCGCACAGGCCTCAGGCTGGAGTGCTTCTCCTAATCGTCCGTGAGTTATAGACTTGGCGGGACTCCCAGGTGGCTCCATAAATCAGGGCACTGCAGTGAGCCCAGCACTGTGGCTGTCTGGCTGGGGGACGCCTGCCCCCCACCTACCGGGAGTACCCTAAGCTCCAGTCTCCACACACTGGAGGCTGCGGGGTCAGAGGGGCCAGAGGGGCAGGGTCTCCCCATGGTCACCTGTTTCGGGGGCCCAGGCCAGGCTCTGCCTGGTGAAGAACGAGCAGTCTGCCCGGTGGGGATGTGGGTGGGGCCCGAGGGGGACTGGCGTGCAGGACACCCTATGTGTGCTGTGTACATATGTGGCTCTGTACACATGCACACAAGTGTCTTCAGGGTGCGTGTGTGTTCATGGATATGGAAGCTGGTGGGGACCTCTGTGTCCTCATGTCCTTGACCCGGTGGTGGGTCATACAGGTTGAGTCCCAGGCTGTGGGTGTGATGTCCCCAGGATGGGTGAGGAGTGGGGGACAGGAGAACAGTACCCTTGGGAATCTGCCAGTGTTGTGAGGCTCTGGTAGGGCCTGACGGCAGAGGCTGGCAGAGGCCTGTGCTCGTCCCAGGGCCAGGACAGGGCGGGCTGGGAAGGGGCGGGACGCTGGGTGGTTAGGGAGGCAGCAGATGGAGCCAGTGAGGCGTGGGTGGGGCTGGGAGGGCACCCTGGGGACTGCAGGAGGTGACTTTGGGACAGATCAGCAGCCACCCCACTGGCTCCTGGGTGGCTGCCTGGAAACACAAACAGGCCCAGACAGGTGAGGGTGACTTCCTGCTGGCGGAAGAAGAGTCACTGCAGTGGGTGGGCGGAGCTCTGAGGTGATGTCTGGGAGCTGCGGCAACACCTTCCCGCCCAGCTGTCACAGTCGCCCTGCGGCAGCCGACGCCTTCGGCCTACGCAGAGCTTTGGCTCCGGACGCTGTCCCAGCCACAGCTGTGCCAGGGACAGACACAGAATCCCAGGGCAGCGTGGAGGTTGTCGGGGGCCCACCGGCCCACCACTGGCATGGGTGCCCACTGTAGAGTGGGCAGGAGGGTATGCTGCTCTCCTGGGGACTTAAGATTTGGGACTTGAATAAAATGCTGTTAGGCAGAGGGTGGTGGGCAGGTGATCCTGATTGTTGCCAGCCACGTGGGCCAGGTCCCAGCCGGGGGCACAGAGTGCAGGACAGGTCCAGGGCATCCACAGCCCAGGGAAGGGGACAGAGTGGTGGCACAAGATTTCGTGAGGAAATAGCTGAGCCTGGTACGCACGTGCTCTGGGGTAGTTGAGGTCCAGTGTCCCCTGCAGCGGGGCACTGGGCTGGGCCTCAGCAGGGAGCAGGTGCTGACCCAGGCCGGGCACCCTGCCCAGTCTCTCCGTCTCAGAGGAGGAAGCTCCTTTTCAGCATGGCACCGAGCACCCCGCAGGCAGATCGCACAGTGCGCGTTATGGACACGGCAGGTACCACGCCAGGCCCTGGGGGCCTCGAGCAAGCAGAAGAGACCGCTGTTCTGGACATGCTGGGTGGAAGGAAAAGGGGGTGGAGTGCATGGGGAGCAGCAGGACGGGGGTGGGCATCCTCAGACACAGGCGCAGCAGAGGGTGGAGAAATCCAGCTTGGCTGGGGCCCCTGTGTCGCCAGCCTTCTTGTTGACCTTGGGCAGCAGCAAGACGAAGGCCATGGCCAGGGCGCAGTGGTAGAAGCTGTGGACATAGGTGTAGTCCCACTCCTGTAGGCACAGGGCACAGGTGTATGGCTCAGCCTCCAGAGCTCAGCCCTCAGGCTGGCCAAGTTGAGCCCTTAGCAGCGCGTGTGCCCAGCTGCGTGTGTCCGGACGCTGTCCCATCCCAGACACCACTGCCCACAGGCTGTGTCGTGGGAGGGCCGGGAGACCCCCCTCCTTGCTCCGGTCTCTCTCCCTTTCCCTCCTCCAGAGCCCCAGGCCCACACTGTCTGTGGTGCTGGCACTGCTGGGGACAGGGGGCAGGACTGGTGGAGACCTCCATGCCCCCCGTACCTGGAAAAAGAAGCGTAGCATGAGGGCCAGGGCCCCGAAGCAGAGGCCGGGACCGACTTGCTGGGTGTAGACGCTCCTGTCGGGGTACAGCCCCCTCTTCTCCTTCATCTTCCGCAGCTGCAGGCACAAGGGCAATGGCATGCTTTCAGGCTTGGAGGACACTGCCCTCCTGAGCGGTCTGGCTATGGGCTGGCACACATGGCCATGGGCAGCATGGCCAGCGGAGGCCCCGGGCGGGGCAGGAGCAGGGGCCGTTGTGGGCAGGAGCCGGCTCCCATCCCAGGGATTTCCAGTGGACTATTGCAGCACCTGGGACCTGCCAGGCCCTGGGACTCCAGGGAGCACACGGCCACCTGAACAGCGTCAGGTGTGCTCCATGGCCAGGCCCTGGCACTGCGGATGGCGATGCCCAAGCCAGGCTGTGGGGGTAGAGCTTGGGAACCACGGGGAGGATAGGGTAACTGAGGACGCTGGAGCTGTTCTAGAATGAGGATGCCACGGACACAGAAGGGAGAAACAGCCACACATGCAGCATGGGGTGTGGTATGGGGTATGGGATGGCACCCCCTGGCACATGCCACCAAGGGAGGGGTAAACGAGGACAGTGTTTGGCCTGGCAGATTCTGCCACCTTGAGTCCTGACACAGTGCTTGGTTTCAAGTGTCCTGGAATTCACTGTGGCCAGCAGGTGTCTCTGGGGACCGGCACAGGGCTGTGCAGTGGGCATGGCCAGGCTGTGGGCCCCGGCTGCGGTGACTGCTCACAGCTAGATAAGCCTGTGGCGGCAGCACCAAGGCCCAAAAGGAGGGACATAGCCTGCCTGGATGTCCCCCTCAACTCTATTTATTTCTTTTTCTTTTTGCTTTTCGAGACAGAGTTTCACCATGTAGCCAGAACTTGTGGCAATCCCTTGGCCTCAGCCTCAGGAGTGCTGAGATTACAGGAGTGTGCCGCCAGGCCTGCCTTGAGCGCTCTGTTTCTGTGCCCCAGGACACTTGGGTCCCCAAAGCTCTCCCAGGAGGCCATGAGCCTTGGAGAAAAACTCATGCACATTCCAGGAAGCAACTGTCCTCAAAAATCCAAGATAAATGCTGCACTTGACGGTCTTACAAGCACAGTCTGAGCCAGACACAGGGGACCTTGGGCCTCGGAGCCTCCTGGAACCCAGTGGGGACCCGGAGTGAATTATGTCCTGGCTAATTAGAACCCAGCTGGGTTCAGAGGGTCAGAGCCGGCCAAGAGCCACGAGTAGTGACCCTCGGGTGGGCCAGACGGGCGTTATCAGGGGGTGTCTGTGTTTATGAATTCCAGAGCATTCATTAACAGGGACCTCAAGCCACCCCCAGTTAGCCAGGCACAGGTCAGCCTGGGGTGCTCCGCTCCAAGAGCCGCCGCAAGGAGAACGGCCCCGTCTCTTCCGAGAGCTGGGGTCACCCCCGCTGCCCTGCTGGGGCTCTGTATTTGGTCCCTGACCACCGTGTGCCTCCGCTTCTCACTTAACAGAATGACAAGATAAATCTCGTGCCCGATGCTTGGAGAGGAGCTGGTGTGTTTCAGACAGGCGGGTACCTTCTCCCTGGGGGTCCCTCCTGACCCTGCTCTCAGGGCCCCCAATGCCCATCCTGGGCTGAGGCCCTGGTCTGGGGCCAGCTGGCCTCCGGGGCCTGTCTGTTCCTCCCGAGCTCTGGGGTGGGTCCAGGAGGCTGTCACAGTGTCCCGCCTTCACTTGGGCCTCGCAGCAGGAGGTGCGCCCCAGGCTGGCTGCAGGTGCTGTCTGGGGGGGGGGGGTGTGTTGCGAGGTGCAGGGCGGGAACCACACTCCACGCCCTCCCTCCCAGGCTCTCCCCAGAGGCCCCTTTGAAACGAAGCTCTGGTCCTGTCCTGTGATGCTTCCTGTGCGCTGAGACCCTTGGGATGCAGACGTGGCACCTGCTGGCTATAGCTCCTGGCTTCTGACTCGTGCCTGTGAGACTGGGGGGGAAGGTGGCCTGGGGGAGGGGCAGGTCTGCACGTACCCACTTGGCAGCGATGAGGAGCACGGCGGTGCCCACAGGGCCCGAGTACACGCCGTAGCCCTGGCGGTCATGGTAGGTCCGCACGGCAATGGTCAGCACGCCCAGCATCACCAGGGTTGACCTCTGGGGCTCGTCAAAGTCAGCCAGTGCTGGGGCAGGAGAGACACTGAGCGATGAGCTCCCCTCCCCCTCCCCCTCCCGCTGCTCCCAGCTTTGCCCCTAGGGTCTGGAGAGCTGAATTCCAGCCTGCTTGATCTGACTGATTGATGATTGATTGATTGTAGTGCTGGGGTTGAACGCAGGGCTTCCCCCTGAGCTACATCCCTACCACTTTTTGTTTTGAGGGTCTCACTGAGTTGCCCAGATTGGACTTGAACTTGTGATTTTCCCGCTTTGGCTTCCCTGAGGACTGGGATTACAGGTGCCTATGTCCTCGGCTGTCTCAGTCTGTTTCAGAGGAACAGCAAGATGCTGCTTCCCACAGACAGCACCTTATTTTCACAGAAGGCCCCTGTGGTGGTGAATCAGGGTGACCAGGTCCCATGCGGCCTGTGGGGGCCGACATGGAGACCAGAGTGCGGATCCAGGGTCCAGGGTCCAGGCACAGCACTCACCCATGAGGGACACCCACATGCTCAGCGCTGTGCCGTAGATGCTGAAGTACTCCAGGATGTCATGGCGCAGGAAGCAGAGCACAGACAAGCCGGGACCGGCGCAGGCGTGGTGCAGCTGCGGGGAAATCGAGATGGCAGCTCCCTTTAATCAGGGTGCCTGAGGGCGCACCCCAGGTGCCATCCAGCGAGGGAGGCGGAGGCGGCGAGCTCAGGGCTCAGCCCGTGTCCCTCTGGCCGACACCCTCTGTTTTTCTGTCTCTGTCCCTCCCTCTCTTCCTTCTTTCCTTTCTTCTTTGCAGCCCTGTCAATTCATATTGAGCTACATCTTCAGCCCTTTGCTAATTTTATTTTGAGACAGGGTCTTATTAAAATACTAAATTGCTGGGCTGGAATGGAACTTGCAATCTTCCTGCCAGAGACTCCCATAGTACTGGGATCACAGGCACATACACTCTGCCAGTCTTTGGGTGCCAGGCCAGGGCCTTCCTGAGATGCCACCAGGCCCTTGTGACTCACAGAGGCTCTGGTCTACACTGTTCTCAGGCTGGAAGGGGAGCTAGACTCTGAGCCTTGCTAAGAAAGAGCTGAGCCCCACCCCTGAGCAGCTGGGGGTCCTGGGGTTCAAGTCCTGGGCCTCTGCAGCCGCACCTGTTGGTCTCCCCCACGTTCATACAGCTGTCTCCCCAATGCCTGACTGAGCAGCAGTTTCTAAAGCAAAATATCTCTGTGGAGTATTTTCCAACCAGGCAGCTGGTTTCTTCCAGGAACTACTCTCTCCTGCCGCACATGCATCTTACCATTGGAAGTAATATTTAATTCCGTGACATAACTGTTTTGACAAGTTCAGCTGGGAACGAAACAAGGGCTCTTGGTGACTGGCTGGGGGGTGCTGCTGTGGGGGAGCAGGAGCCCATAGAGTGACGGTCCAGCAAATCGGGCCAGGCTAGGAGCCTGGTCTTGGTGGGTACCACGGAGAAGACAGGGATAGGGCAGGGGCTTTTGCTTCTCCCCCCTGGACAGACCTGCACTGAATTTTGGGGGTGCTATACCCTTTGGAGAGTGAAAACACCAAAGAAGAGGGTCCAGGAGGGTAATGTGCGGCCAGGACTGGCTAGCTAAGGGAAAGAGGACCTCAGGGGAGGCCTGATCAAGGTGTGTAGTGTGTGCCAGGACCTGAGCTCCTGCTGCTGCAGCCAGCTCTTAGGCTGGAGGACATTTGTCACTCAAGGCAGCTGCCCCTGCCACTCTGGGTGGGGCTGGAGGGCTGTGGCAGCCGAGGAGGCGGCTGTGCCTGGCCTGGTGGGGAGGGTGCTCAGCTGGTGCTGCAGTGTGCTGGGGGCTGACCTGGGCCTCGGGGAGAAGACCCAGCACTGTCCCTGGCTGGGGCTCTAACCTTGGCTTCTTCTCTGCCCAACACATTCCCTGGTGCTGGCCTGGGCCGGGTCCCTCAAAGGGACTCAGAGTGTGTGATGCCAGCGGGGGCCTGGCCCAGAGACTGCAGTCTCTTCATCACCCATGGGAATGGCCACCAGGCTCGTGGCCATGTGCCGGGGGAGCTGGAGCTGACCGGCCTGGGACACAGGGGTCATGGGCACAGTGTACAGACCGTGAGCTCATGGGGCCTCACTGGGTGCTCACACGTGTGGCCCAGCTGCCAGGGCAAGAGGGTCTTCCCAGGTCCCCTCTGCAAAGGAGGCCAGGGCTCCCTGCTCCCCGGGCCCTGTCACTAGGGGCATGTGAGTCTGAGAGATGGAGCCAGGGGGCTTTTAAAGAAGCCCAGCAGGAGGAACTTGGTGCGATCTGGAGGACACACGGACACTTGGACAGAGAGATGGTCGGGGTAGAGGTGGAGGGCTGCATGATGGGTGACAGGGGACGGCCACTGATAGAGTACCGGGCAGGTTGGATGGGTGGATGGTTAGGTAATTTTGGATCAGAGAGATGGACAGCAGCTCATCTAGATGGTACGTGGAGAAGCGCATCAATGCTGGATGGATAGAAGCAAGTGGAGGGATGGACAGGACCAGAGACACAGGGTGGTTGGGGTCAGGCACGAAACTGGAGTCGGGAAGGCCAAGACGTTCAGGAAGAGATACAGGGAGAGAGAGAGGGAGGGAGAGAGAGAGAGGGAGAGAGGGGAGAGAACAGGACACAGAGAGCTGGGAGGAGCGCAGAGGAGAAGAGGAGACAGAAGCGCAGGCTCAGAGACCCCCAGAAAAGGCAGCGGTGCCAGCTACTCCAGTGTATAAAAGACACAAAACTCAGCTCCTGACAGTTACCTGGAAACGAAGCGGGGTGAGAAGAGGGAGCAGAGCTCCAGGGAGCCAGACGTAAATAGTGAGGGGGAGAAAGACACCCAGGAGGGGCAGGGCCCACACGCACACGCACACGCACACGCACACGCGCACAGGCGTGCACACTCTGGGCCGCCTTTCCCTACCTACCTGGCCAGGCCCAGCTCCGGCTCCTGCTGCCCGGGCCTGACTGAGGTCAAGGCTGGAAGAGGTGCGGTGGGAGCCGGGGAAAGGCAGACGTGGGACTCCAAGGGCATGGTGTCATGCACGGGAAACCACAGGTGGGGAAACTGAGGCCAGTGAGAGGGCGGGACTCCTCCCACATCTCCAGATCTCCCCAAGCTCTTCTTTCACTTCCAGTGGTGCCCTCTCCCCCATCGGCCCCCCCCCCGGCCTCTGCCCCAGTGCCCCCGACTCACGGCTAGGAAGAACATGGTGAAGAGGTAGACCATGGCCTCCATGTGGAAGCGGCGCTTGGCAGCCACGCTGACGGTGGGCAGGAGGGCCAGGCTGCTGAGGGTGGGCAGGAGCAGCTTGGCCATGAGCGTCCCCATGGGTGGTAGGATGGTGCTGGCAGGGGAGAAGGCCGGCTCCTTCTTCGGCTGGTGCAGCTGTGGGCGCCCACACCCAGGCTGAAGAGGGGACAAGGCAGGTGCTGAGCGGCCCCCGGGCGGCCGACAGCTGACAGCCACGTGATCGGCCCTGGCCTGGCCAGCCTGTGGTTGTAGAGCAGGGGGTGGCTGCCTCGGGGAAATCCCTGTGTGTGCAACCCGACCTCGGGCCACCCTCTGTGAGCCCTCCCAGGACAAGCAGACCCCTGGGCACTGTGGTCGGGCCCAGGCCTGCAGGTGGCGGGAGGTGCCAGGACCCAAGCTGGCCGACTACGTGGTGGGTGCCTGAATTGGCCAAGGAGACCCTCCCACTGTCCCCAGATGAAGCTGCATCCCCGCTACTCTTTCCACTTCTCTCCGTCCTCCTACAACCACCGTCTCTGTGGCTTGAGGTTTGGGGGGCCCGTGGGGCAGGATCCCCTCATCCTGCAGCTAGAGAACTATTGTGTGCAGCCCAGCCAGACTCTGGCCTGACCAGCTGATCTGTGGTCAGCGAAATATCCAGCTTCCTTTTCATTTTACCCTTGCAATGTGGTTCCCACAGGACAAGTGAGTAGGTGTTAAACTGTGGTCTAGTTTGTTCAACAGGTGCACACACGTGTACCCCATGACACTCCTTTCCCGCACCCCTTCCCCGGGGAGCCCCAGAGGAATCCGCTGCTGCAAGGATTTCTGCCCAGGTCTGACTCTGCTCTCGAATCCGATTCTGGTCCCTGCAGTGTGTGGCCTCATGACATTTGCTGCCCTGGGCTGGTCCCTCTGACTGCAGGGCACCCTCCTCCTCCCAGGAACTGGGACCAGTGCTCCGGCCCCAGGATGCCCATGCTGGCCTGCTCAGAGGCCCGGGTGCCCCACAGCCCCTCCCTACCCCATGCCTTCCCAGAAACCCCCTTCTAGCCCACAGGTGGCTGTGGCCCACTCCTGCTGTTCGCCATGGAACACCTGGCTTACGACCCCTCCAAAGTATCTGCAGCTCTCAGGGAAGCCCAAAGCCCAGGGAGACTTCCTGGCTGGCTGTCCTGGACCTCTGGGCTTCCCCACTCCAGTGCTGCCTCTTCCGCCTCTCCTGTGGGGGCCCTTTCTCATGCAGCCAGGCTGGGCCTGTAGTTCTAGACTGACAGCACCCCCAACTCAAGACAAGGGTCCCCACACGTCCACCCCGAGGCTGGCACACTGGATGGCAGAGTCCTGGGCAGGGGCTTGGGCTGCTGCTCCCGTCCCTCTGTGTCCAAGTCCTACACGTAGTGGTCTCCTGCAAACAACTGAATGACTATTAGAGAATGAATGCGTCTACAGAGCGGGGAGGGGCTGGCCTGGCCTTGCAAATGGGGAAGCAGGACCTGCTGCATGTGCTGGGTGGGAGGCTCGTCCCTGTGGGCTCATCCTCCTGGCTGTGCCAGCCCTGGCCCCCGCCCCTGGGAGCAGGTGAAGGCAGAGAGGAAGCAGAAGGTGAGGCCAGGTATGGGGAGCGCGCTCCCTGAGCAGGGCACTGCACTGCTGTGTGCACACGCGTGTACAGGGTGTGTGTCTTCCAGCTGTGAGCTCCAGGCCGAGGCTGCCAGCTTGGGGGAGGAGCAGCGCTGGTGCTGCTGAACACGCCGCTGTGCTTATGGAGGAAGGCCCAGGGAAAGGGGGTTGAGGAGAAGCAGGTGCTGGGCCTGGGGCAGCCGCGCCTGGGGCTGGACAGTGCCTGCGCTGCTGGGGACCCAGTGAAGACAGGGGTGGCCCACATGGCTCCCGTCAGAGCCTGGCAGCCTGGACACTGCTTAACTGGGCCTAGAGGAGGTGCCGGCTCTGCACGGGACCGGGATGACCCTCACACGTGCCGGCACGGGCCGCCGAGGCACAGTGCACTGGGAAGGCGGCTGCTTTGGGGCATCACTGCCCTGGAGATGTGGGACCGAGTTCCACGCCGACACCACCAGCTGGCTCCAGGCCTGCCCCAGCCCTTACTCTGACAGCCCCCACCTAATCCAAGCTCTGGCCCAGCCGTCCCCCAGACTCTAGGCCCTGCCGGGCAGCAGCAGGTCCAAGTCCCTCCTGCCCGCCCTGTGTGCTTCTGCCTTCTTCCAGCCACAATGCCTCTGCTCATATGGTTCTGCAAACCATTTATACCACAGATGCTTTCCAGCCAGCCCTGTGCCATGGCTGCCGCCTCCCTGTCCCCTGGGCAGCTGTGGGCTGCCGACCTCTGCCTCTCTGGCACACAGACGAGGAGACCAAGGCCCAGAGTGGTGGGGACTGCCACGCCCCCACCCAGACCTGATTCCCAGACCGCAGGCCCTGCGTTTCCCTCCATCTCCTGCCAGCAGGGAGGCCAGAGCTGCTCATCACTTCTGTACCCCCGTCCCTGGCACACGGGCTCTCAGGATGGCTGGGCCTCTGTTTCCAGCTCCAGGGATAGGGCAGGGGGCGGGATGCTTCCTTCTCTTTCCAGCAGGTGGCGCTAGTCCCAGAGGACCTTGCAGGCCTGGCAGCCCCAGCACTGGGTCACCACGCTGGCTCTGAGGTTCCCGTATCTAGGGCAGAGGAGGCTCTGATGACCCCGACTCCTTCCTTAGAGGCTGCACTCCTGTGGGATGTACCTCGTGTCTGTGTGCACCCCAGCCAGTTCTCAAAAGCAATCAGGTGTAGGGCCGGGGAGTTAGCTCAGTGGTTCCGGTGCCTGTCTTGCAAGCGCAAGGGCTGGGGTTTGATCCCCGGTAACCACATACCATACTGGGCGTAGAAACTCATGCCCAGCAGCAACCAGTACCACATACCACAGTGCTGGGCATGGTGGCTCACGCCTCTAATCCCAGCATTTGGGAGGCAGAGGCAGGAGGATTACTGTGATGTGAGTTTGAGGCTGAGCTCAGGGTCAGCCTGAACGACAAAGCGAGACCCTGTCTCAAAAAGAAAAACAATTAGATGATTTTGGCTGCTAGTGGAGAGTTATCGGGTCACAACCCAACCAGGAGGGCCAGTTGAGGCCCCGCCCTTTCCTCACACTGGCATGCCTTGGGCATCTTTGGTATGCCTTTGGTAGTTTCTCCTGCAAAATGGAGCTCTCAATACCCCTGGCTCCAGGGCCACAGTGAGCCCCTCTGGGAACAGGTACGGGCAGCTCAGGGCCAGCTGGCTCAGAAATGCTGTCCACAAGTCAGGGCGCTCACACCCTGCTGAGCCAGGCAGGCTGGGCTCTGAACTCGGGAGGCCCAGGTCGTGTCCCCCTTTTGGTCACCGGTTCTGCACTGCCACCCAGTTGGCTGCCACCTACAAGTACCTTTCAGTGACGGAGGCCAAGAGTGGACCCTGTATGGGTCAGCAGCAGCCACAGCCCAGGGTTGCCTGCAGAAATTCACCAGGAACTCAGACTGCTGCTGCCGGAGCTCCTGGGCCCGATGCACACAGGGCTGTGGGGAGTCTGTCTCACACCCTGTGGACAGATCTTGCACTGGGCTTTTCCAGGTCCACTGGAGTGTTCTTAGTCTTTGTCACTTCCTGATGGGGCCACAGCCCTGACAGCCAGCCCAGGAGTGGCCGTGCCCACAGCCTCTGCCCCTTGCCAGTGGTGGCCTGGGCATCCAGTTGCTTGACCTTACTTCCCCGAAGCAAATCTCGTTCTTGCTTGTATTTAGAGATGAAAGAGCCCCTCCCCCACGCTCCTTCTCTTCCTGCCTCCCGGCCCCCCTTCCTTCTGCACCCCCTCCCCTCCCCTCTTCTCACCTGCTCTTCCTTTTCTCTTCCCTCTCTTCTTTCTGTGGTTCTGGGGCTTGAACCCAGGGCCTTCACAATGAGCTGCATCCTCAGCATTTCTTTAATCTTTTATTTTGTGACAAGGTCTTGCCAAGTTGCCCGGGCTGAGCTTGACCTTGTGATTTTCTGCCTCAGCTTCCAGAGCTCTGGGCTACCCTTAATGGAGCCTCAGAACGCTATGGCCTGGTCTGGCCTCAGCTGCCCCTGGGCCTGAGGCCTCCAGCCCAAACCACCCCCTTGGCCTCTAGATGACCACAGCCTTCCTGGCTGAGGAGGAGGAGGAAGGACTGGGAAGTGTATGCTGTGGTCCAGCTCAGCACGCTTGGCCTTTCACCCCTGGTCCCCTGAGGCTGCCATGGGTGATGTGGGGTCCCCCAGGAGCGTCAGTGCTCTAGCTGTTGGCTGAGCTGAGATGGGGCCCCTTGGACAGCCGGCTGCCTATGCGGTTCTGAACACTCGAACCCCGGGATTGCTTGATTCCGGCCACAGCGTGGCTTCTCCGGGCGCTTCTGGACACCAGGTTCCTCTGGTTCTGTGTTGCTCTCGGGCTGAGGCTCCTGAGCCTTTGACCCCACAAAGGAGATGTGACTTGGGCTCATGAGCCCTGGAAAGTGTCAGGGGTGGAGCCCAGTGTGGACCAAAGGCATTGTGTGCTGGCTGGGATGGAGCTGTCCCCAGAGCGGAGCCTCCTGGGTACGGGCTCGAGGCTCTGATGTCCACCCACGGGTGCCCACCTCATTTGCTATGGGTGTCATGGAGAAAGTTCACTGGATGTGTGACCACTCCCTGGAACCTAAGAAGTCCTGACACGGGGTACAGGGCACCTGCAGAGCCATGGCCACATGGGAGTTCCCAAGAGCTCTGGGCGCTCTCCTGTCTATGTGGCTGGAAGTCCTAGCCATAGACAGGGACATGGTTCTGGCAAGAGATTCAGGGGCCCTGGGATGTCTCTGAAGTGGCTCAGAGCCTCTGGTGGGCCTGAGCATGAGGAGATAGTGCCATTCAGGGATACCAAGGGAACAGTGGGACGGGCCTGGAGTGCTTTTGGTGGCAGTGGGCACCCCGGCCTCAGCCACTGGTGCGTGGAGGGAGGGGCCGGGACCGTGACCTCAGGGCTGGGGCTCTAGCTCAGGGCAGGGTACTGGAGGTGAGTGCCAACCCTTCCAGGTGCTGGTGCCCATGGGACAGAGGGCAGCAGCTGGCACTGCCTGAGGAGGAGCATTGCTGGCTTAGGGACTGAGGCCCTGGCCCCAGGCCTGCCTCTCAGGTGGCCATCCTGTAGCCCGTGCCATCTGCCCCACCAAGAGCCCATGCTGGGGATGGGTGTGTGGGTTGGCCATGGGGTGTCTCCCAAGGGAAACCGTTAGTCACCCCGGTGCTGGCTGTGTGTGGGAGCCAGAGGTGCCAAGAGGCACAGCCACTGCCAGGAGGCAAAGCAACCATGCCAGGGTGTGCAGGGCCTGGCGGGCAGCCGCGGGGAGGAGAGGACGGCGGAGCCTCCTGAGTGAGAGTGGCACGATCCTGGCTGCTGAGGATGGACTGCGCGTGTGTGCAGTGTGCAGGGCATGTGCCAGCTCCTCGTGACGGCCCCAGAGTGGCTGTGCTTCAGCACAGCGCCCCAAGGGGGCAGTGTGGGGCTGGTTAGGGCTGGGGGGCAAGTTGAGGGGATGGGTTGCTGCCGGGAGAGCTGCTGCCAGGGCTGGGGCTGGCAGAGGACCTCCAGATGTGTGTGAGGGGTCCTAGAGAGTGCACTGTGTCCCAGACCGTAGGCAGGTTCCTCAGAACCTCTGAGCCTCTGTCCCCAGATGTAAAAGTGGACGGCACAAGTGCTGACCCTGCAGCACTGGCCCCGTGGGAGCGGTGCTTCCGTTCTTACTGTCATTGTGCTCTCTCCTGACCTTTCCGGCTGGTGGTCACACACGGGACAGAATTTCCCCAGGGTGCAACTCTTAGCTGCCCAAGGAGGAGGAGGGCAGGGGCTCTGGACACTGCCAAAGGCCTGAACATCAGCGCGTGAGCCCGGGGTGTGGACAAAGCAGCCAGTCCTTACACAGTGTGGCCCTGGCTTTGGCTCCCTGCCCTGCCTCTGTCTTCTGGGATGGGGATTTGGGGGGCAGGTCCCCTGGCCAGCTGCCGGCCCTGCACCTATGTGCTCCGGCTCAGCAGGAAGACAGAGCCTGCCAGGGGCTGCCCAGTGGGCACCATGCCCGGCCAGGCCGCTGTGCCCTGCCAAGCTGGTGCCTTTCCCACTGGCCCTGGCTGTGCCAACCGTCTGGTCAGCAGGCCATGCACATCTGTCCCCTCCCTGGAGCCTTGGCTAGGTGTCCTGTCCCTCACCTGCTTCGACCTCTGGGTCAGGATGGCTCTGAGGAAGATGGCTGGTGGCCCGGGGCCCCGGGAGGGCCTGGCTATGTCTCTGTGGATGGGGTCCCTCCTGCTTCCCAGGCCCACTAGCAGGGATGCAGGGGCTGGGCCTTCTGGAGGGACGGGCGGGTGGGAGACCCTGTATGGCCTTGCGACCTCAGGCTTAGCTGCTCCGTCTGGACACCCGCATGTGGTCCCCACGCGGGATCCAGGCTGCTGGCCTGTTGCTTGGCCTCCCGCTTGCAGCTCCTGGGCCTCGCGACAGCAGCCAGCAGGCAGCTGGGCCGGCCTGGCCGCGCTCCAGAGGCGCAGAGCGGGTTAAAGCGTGCGCCAGTCCGGCCGGCGGCGCGGCGGGCGGGGCAGCGGCCTGGTGGGAAGTGTGAGTTCCTCCCCGTCTGCCTGACAGCTATAAAGGCGGCTGCGGCCACAGCCGCCACTGGGCTGCACCCTCCCCTCCCAGGACCCCTCCCTCAGATGCTCTTTGAAGTGGGAGAGGGAGGCAGCTGGAGGCGGGACGGCGAGGCAGAACTGCACGTCCCTGGCCTCCCGCTTGCTCTCGCTGGCTGCACACACCTGGCGCTTGCCCCTGCCCTGGGAGGACAACCTGCTGAGGCCCAGCCAGGTAGGCCACTGAGTCGCTGTCTCCGTCTTGTCTCAGCTTCCTGGAGCCGGAGTTTAGCTCGTCTGGCTGCCCAGAGGAGGGGGCTGAGCAGCCCCAGGGCCCCGGGTGCCCGGTTCACGGGGAGGACCAGCGATCTGCCCAGAGGGCCTGAACAGGACCACCTCCTGCTGCAGCCTGGGCCCTGGAGCCCCTGGCTCCAGTGCCTTAAGCCCCTCCCGTGGCTGCTGCCGGTTAGGGACCCCAGAGAGGGATGGATCTGCACAAGCCGGCCTGGCCCCAGGCCAGCGGCGTCTGGGAGCCTAATGAAAACCAAGTGTGTGCACTCGTGTTCTCGGCACCTGTTTTCAGCCGTGGGCAGGGCCGGGCGCCAGGGGGCACATGGGCCAGCGAGGGCTCCGCTGCTGGGAGGCTGGGGTGCAGGAGGCCAGGGGCACAGCAGCTGGCAGGATGGGCCCCCCAGGGCAGGATATGTGCAGTACTGTGGGCGAGGGTGCGACTGGCCAGCCCTGACACCTGCCCTGCCTGGCCTGAGGAGGGGAGCTGCCAGGCGCTGAGTGGGCAGGGTTGGTGTCAGGGACAAGTCGGGCAACCTCCATGTTGACCCTATGAAGACCTGGGTGTGGGACGAGACCCAGGCATCTGGAGGCTGTCGGCTTCCATGTACGAGCTGGGATTCATAGACCCCTCCTCTAACTCCTCTGCAAGTGAGGTTCACTGAAGACAAGCCCTGGCACCCCTCTCTCTCCTGGCCGAGCAGGGTCAGAGCTGAGGTCAGGGGCGGGGTCAAATGCCTGGGGGATGATTGGATCCCTCGGATTTCACCCTGGCGTGACCCTGACAGGGTCCGCTGTTGGGAGGGGTCAGCCAGATGGCCCTGGACTCTGTCATAAGCTACTGCCCATCCCCTCCTCCCCCAGTTCCATCTTCCGCTGTGGTTGCAAACTCCGGGGTAAGATCTCACAGAGGATGCTCACCTAAAGCTCCCCGGGGCACCGGGAAGGGGACTGGGCAAGGCTGGGCAGGTGCAACGCTGATCTGGTGTGGGGTGCCCTTGCCCTTCCCCACAGCTTCCCCAGCCTGGGCCTCTAGCCCTTCTGGAACTCTCCTTGGTATTTCCAGGGAGCTCGGGCCTGGAAGGCAAAGCACACAGCCTCCCCGAGTGCCCTCAGGTCAAGGGTAACCCAGACTTGGCACACACACCACTGTCTATGCCCCAGCCTGGGCAGGCCTCTCTGATTGCTCCTAGAGCACCTACTTGCTGAACTCTAGGATGGACAGCCATAACCAGCCAATCCCAGAAAACCTTGCCAGCTGGGCCCCTGGGTGAACCTTGGGGACCTTCCTAAGGCTGGCTTGGACCTGTGGTGATAGTGGCTTTGATTCCAGCATGGGTGGCGGATGGCAGTGTTCCAGATGGGCCTGGTCCTTGCTTACTGTGGCGGTGGTGGCCGGGGCTGCAGCATCCACGGAGGTCTTGGTGAGTGGGGTGCAGCATCCACGGAGTTTTGGTGAGTGGGGTGCCACTGTCTAGGCTCTGACTCAGCCACTCATGCAGGGTAATCACCTCAAGACAGGGCTGACTTTGGAGGCGTTGGGAGGTAGGCATGGGACACATGCCCAGGGCCACAGAGGCCCTGGTTCCAGGAACCTGTTCCCAGGGCTGGTCCATCATACAGTCCCTGAGCTGGGCTCTGGCTGTTCTGAGCCCCTGGCCATGAGCAGAGCCATAGGGAGGGGCAGCTGGGGCTCCCCTGCCCAGCAGAGGTGGGCTCTGTCTCCCAGACACAGGGGAGAGCCAGGCTTGCCAAGTGCCCTGGTATTCAGGCCTTAAGACCACGGGACCCACAGGCCTGGTGCAGGGAGAGCTCAACCTAGGCTGCTGAGGGGCCCCTCAGGGCTGTGTCCTCTTGTCCAGCTGCCAGTGGTGTCCTAGGTATGGGGCCAGGCCCATCCTGCTGGGTGCTTGAACCATCTGCTAACCATCTAGGGGATCTCTCAGCAGGACAACAGCCCCACATCCAACAGCCTGGAGGGTGGCACCGATGCCACCGCCTACTGGTGGGGGGAGTGGACCAAGTGGACAGCATGTTCCCGCAGCTGTGGTGGTGGGGTGATGTCCCAGGAGCGTCACTGCCTGCAGCAAAGGTGGGGGGCACTGCGTGGCTGAGGGTTGGCATGGGGCAGGGTGAGGTGGGCACCCAGGCTTGGGTCCTGATGGCTCTCGTGCTTAAGGCGGCATGGGCTCCATCTCCCTAGTGGCCTCTGCTGGGCACAGTGCCCTGGACGGTCCCTGCAGTGCTGTCCATCCTGGATTTGCTGTAGCCCCCGTACCAGGCGCGTCCTTGTTGGGAAGCAGGGTCTGTTCCCAAGGCTTCATCTTCGAGGATCAGAATGGCCTTCTTTTCTGCAGCCCTGAGCAGGATGGGCACAGGAGGGGCATGGAGCTTGGGAGACCTGGGTTTCAGTGTTACCTCTGCTGCCTCCTGGGCCAGCTGCTCAGCCATCTGTACGTCTGCTTCCTCAGCTGTGGTGCTGCAGAGTGGGGGACCCCAGCCACGTCCCTGACACCCACAAGGCTGGTGTCCACAAGCAGGGTGCTGTTGACACGGGCTCTGGTCTCTAGAACCCCTGCCTCATCCCTCCTGAGTGGGGGAGGGTGGTTTTGGAAGCCAGTGGCTGCAGGGCCACCCAGGGCCACTCCTGAGGCTGTGGTCCTCGCTCAGCCCTCGTCTTCCTGCCAGGAGGAAGTCTGTCCCGGGCGCCGACAACAGGACCTGCACTGGCACATCCAAGCGTTACCAGCTCTGTAATCTGGAGGTGAGGCCGAGGGCTGCGACACCAGCTCTGTCCTGAGCTGGGGTGGGCTGGGGTGGTTGCAGTGTCATGTCCACAGCCCCGCACGCTCTGGCCGGCCTCCCCATCCGGCCCCTGGGGCCTTGCCAGCTCCTGCCCTGGGGTCCCAGTTCTCCTTGCTCTGCGCTCAGCAGGGAGGTAGTAGAGGCTGAGGAGGAAATGCTGAGCCTGCCTGGCCCCAGGGTGACTCCCAGTGGGGCCATCAGTCTGTACCTAACACCTGCCCAGAGAACAGGGAGAGTGGGGCAAGGCTACGGGCAGCCTGGTGGAGGGTGGAAGGCCTCGCTGCTGGGCTGTGGGAATGGGAGCAGCCACGGTCTCCGCACTGAGGTCCCTGGTCAACTGTCCTTGTTGGTCGGTTCTGCTGGGCTTGGTGCACCCTTGTGAGCTCCCAGAGCAGCGGACCCTGTCTGACTATCCTGGGCCACTCAGATGACCCTCCCTCTCCCAAGCTGAGGACAGAGGGCAGAGGGCACAATCAGGGTAGTGCGTGGGCGATCTGGCACCTCTGCCTCACAGCTGGGGGAAGGCTAGGGGCAAGGCACAGAAAGGGTGGTGGACAGAACGTGACGAGTGGCACCTGCAGTGTCAGAGGGATGGACACTGCTCTTCCTAGAGTGGTAGAGAGAGGCAGAGCCAGGGCACGGGATGCCAGCTCGTGCTATAGCCCACCTCTTCCTCCTCCTCCAGGAGTGCCCGCCAGATGGGAGGAGCTTCCGCGAGGAGCAGTGTGTCTCCTTCAACTCCCGTGTGTACGATGGGCGGACCTACCAGTGGAAGCCCCTGTACCCCGGTACCTGCAGTCCTGGGGAGCTACCTCACGGAGGGGAAGGGCGGGTGGCCCTCACAACCCCTAGGGCTGATCCTGACTGGAGGGGGCCTGATTCTGGGAGCAGGGGTCTAGAGCCAGAAGTGGGCCCTGCATCTCCTGGGCAGGGGCCTGGGGTCCTGCCCCTCCCCACCCTGTGACATCACCCTGGGCGGCTTCACAGGGCTGCTGTCCTGAGGGCCTGGCCTCCAAGGTCAGGACTCTCCCACTTACTGGCCAGGGGCTTGGGCAGGAGCCAGCCCAGACAGTCCTATCTGGCCACGGTCCCATGGGCGCGGGGTGGTGTGATGGCTTCTCGGCCTGTCTGTCTCTTGGGAAGAGGAAGTGAGTTGTTCAGACAACAGTGTTGCTGAGCTGGGCTCTCCTGCTTCCTGGGGCTGCAGAGCGCCGTGGTCCAGGCTCTGGAGCTGGTTCAGCGGTCTCATTTGCTCCTTGAGGCCGCGAGACCTGCCACCGAGACCCTGAGGTCCCTTCTACAGTCCCGGCCCCAATTTCCCATTCGGGCAAAGGGGAGGTTCCTGTCTCTCGGGAGGGAGGTCGCGCCCCAGGCTGAGCCCCGCCCGTCCCCAGATGACTACGTGCACATCTCCAGCAAGCCCTGTGACCTGCACTGCACCACAGTGGACGGCCAGCGGCAGCTCATGGTGTCCGCCCGCGACGGCACATCCTGCAAGCTCACAGACCTGCGAGGGGTTTGCGTGTCTGGAAAATGTGAGGTTGTTAAGCATTGTGGCAGAAGTCCGGCTGGTCTCAGGGCGCTGGCTGCGCTGGCTGTCCAGGCGGTGGTGGCCACGCCCCGCACCCCCAGCAGCATCTCCCTGCCTCTTGCAGCCCATCGGCTGTGACGGGGTGCTGTTCTCCACCCACACGCTGGACAAGTGCGGGGTCTGCCAGGGCGACGGGAGCAGCTGCACTCATGTGACTGGAAACTACCGCAAGGGCAACGCGCCTCTCGGTACGGCCGTCCGGGTCCCTCCCGCTTTCTGGGGAGTGGGCTGGGTCCTCTGCAGGGCCCCTCTGCCCAGCAGCATCTGATAGCTCTCTTGGCCACATGTCCACTGCCTACCGGAGGCCGTTTGGCACCAAGGCCCTATTTATTTAAACTTTGAGTCAGCTCTAGGCAGGTGTGATGGCCATGCTGGAAAAGGGGAAACTGAGGCATGCGTCCATGTGTTGGAGCCGTCAGGAGCCTGGGGCTGAGGCCCATGAGACACTGGGCCTGAGTCACGGTCTCCTCTTCCTGACCTGGTCCCTCCCACAGCCTCGTCCCCAGCGGCTCTGTCCCTCCTCAGAAGAGCTCTTTGTTTGGCCCGGGGATCGCGTCCAGTTCTGGCCTGGCCCTCGAGGTGGGGCGTGTGTTAGGCCCTCACAGTTTCTCAAGGATGTCACTTGGGGTGTTGGTGCTTGACTGGATGCGTTTCTGGGTCTCAGCTGAAGTGGGTTATCACAACCACCAGACTGAGGGAGGTGGAGGCACCCACTTAGCAGGATGGGAAACAGGCCAAACACGTCTGGACTGGAACTAATCCTGTTGGGGCTACTGCTTGGTCCAGGAGGTAGTGGAGGGTCTGCCCTCCATGGGGACAGTGTGGACCTAGTGGGGGACTAGGAAGCTGGGGCTGGGACGTGGGACCATGGCAGGGCATGCTGTGTCAAAGATAGGGTGGGGATCAGGCAGACAGTGCAGAGCCCAACTCATCTCTCCTTGAAGCTCCAGCCGTACACCTGCCCTCAGCCTTCTTCTGGCTGGAGGTACAGAGATGGGACCGGCAGTCGGGCAGTGGTTCTCTCAACACTTTGACTGTGTCAGGCTCCATGGGTGGCAGCAAAGCCCTGGTCAGGGCCTTGTTCTGGCAAAGGTTCTTGTAAGGGGCCAGGACCAGCATGGAACCCATGCCAGCTGATCCTGCTAGACCCTGTGCCTGGTGCCAAGCCAGGGCTGGCAGAAATGTGACAGGCACAGTCTTATTACTGCTGCCTGAAGCCATGGGACAGATGGAGAGGAGTCACCTAAGGTCCCAAGCCACAGGCCGGGGCTGCCTCGGGGCCTGCCAGCCCTGCACAGGGTCTGAGTCCTGTGGCCCCTCACTCTCGGAGTGAGGGCCAGGTGAGGTTGGAGACCTGGGTGCTAAACGCTCGGTATCGTGAGCTCTTTGGCAGTTCTGACAGCGAAGCGTGTAAGTCTGAACCCGACACAAAGCGTTCAGCCCCTCGCCCTCATGCTGGCTGGCTGCTGTAGTCTGCGGTGGAAATCCCTGCTCGCTCTGCGCAGGGCGTGCCCGGGGCCGCGAGGACTGGCCAGCACCACAGAGTTCACACCACGAGTAGCTGAGCGGGCCAGTCCCAGCTGCTCCCAGCTCCTTAGGCCCCGCTGGAGCTGCGGGTGTGTAGGTCAGGCTGGGATCCTGGGGAGCTGTGGGGAGGGGGGCGTCCAGGAGGAAGGCAGGTGGGTGCAGCTTGACCTGGCCAGGAGGCACGTAGGCTCTGCCACTCCTCCAGGAATCCAGGGCCGGGCACCAGCCTCTCCTTTCCCACTGGCTCCTCTGTGCTGGAGAGCCCTACCTGGCCGTCCCCTGCCCCTTTAGGTGACGTGCCGCTCCCCAGCCCCTCAGAGGACCCTGTCCGAGGCTACCGCCCCTCTTGGCCGTCCTGAGCAAGCTCAGTCGGCCAGCACAGCGCCCCGTGAATGGCCAGGCTGCGCCTGTGGTCTCCCAGGCTTTGTCATGGCATCGTGCTATGGTCAGATGCTAAGCAGTCGGCCTGGTGCCTGTGTGCAGATGAGAAAAGTGAGGCCAGGGCCCGGCAGCCGTCCCGGTTCTCCTGGTGACAGCGGAGGGCAGGCCTGAGGTGGGTGGCGCCCTCTTCTCACAGGGCTCATCGGGAGGGGGTGGTGCGGTGCCAGTGAGGCAAGTGGTAGGTTGGGCCAGGTGCCCAAAGAAGGCCCGGCAGTGGGACACCAAGGCCGTCTGGCAGGGAAGGGGGCCCATGTGCCCTTAGATAGCCTCCTCCCCCACAGCTCAGGCTGGCACCTGCCACCCGAACGTGGCCCTCGTGCTCCACTCCCCACCCATCCAGCCATGCCGCCGCCGATGGCCCCACTCACTGTCACCTGTGTCCGCAGGTTACTCCCTGGTGACCCACATCCCGGCCGGGGCCCGGGACATTCAGATTGTGGAGAGGAAGAAGTCAGCAGACGTTTTAGGTGCGTAGCTGGTGCCGGGCAGTGCTGTCAGGCAGAGGGCTCCTGGCTGGGCCCTTCTCTTGGGAGAGGCCTGGGCCAACTGTGGACTCAGGCTCCTGGTTTATCTGCACTATGGAAAGATGGTGACACCCTGTCTGGGCCAGTCTTGGGGGGGTGGTCTGTGAGGCTTGAGCATTGATCTGGCTGCAGCCAGATCACACCTGGAGGGCAAATGCTGCCTCCGTGAGCATTTTGGTGCCTGGCTGCCCTGTGTGGGGCGGGCCGAGAACCCACAGTTTACTGGGGAGTAACTGTGAGCTCAGGGCTTGCAGGTGAGACCCCTGCTTACAAGGGTGAGGGAGCAGCAGTCTCTCAGCCCTCTGGGCAGCCCCTGGGGGCTGCATGGCCTGGCCCTGGCTCTATACACCACTCTCCCAGGTGCCACCACCCCAGGGATGGCCTGGGCTGGGCACAAGGAGCTGGGCTTCTCGCCAGGCTGGTGGCTCTGTGGCTCATTCGCTGGGGAGTGGCGAGGCCTGGAAATGCTATGTTCTCCAAGCTGGCTGCAGAGCCCTCTCTTGAGACAGACACGTGGAAATGCCCTGGTCTGCCTTGGAGCGCTGGGAAGCCACAGGCAGGAAGGTCCTCACCGTCAGGAAACAGGTCTTGGATGTGGGCCCCGCTGAGTTCTGGCTCGTACCTGACGCTGGGCTGAGACAAGCGGGCCCCAGCAGCACACCGCCTTTGCGTTACTTTCTGACGCTGCTGTGTCCAGGGCATTTTCCAGGCAGGCGCGTCCCGTATGTTAGGCCTGTCTGATAATAAATTAGTCGACCGGCTCCTCTGTGTTGCATCAGGGACTTTGGAAGCCGAACCGTCCTTCGGCGGCCAGTCCCTAGAACTGGCTTTAAGGACACCCTTGGAAGACAGAGTGTCCCTGAGCGCCGAGCCCGCCTCCCCCGTCCCCTCCCAGCCCTGGAGGCTCCAGGCTCCTCTTCCCCAGAGGACCGGCGCTGGGCTGCTGTTCCAGACTCCAGGCCAGGGGACAGGCCAGCGGGGGCCCACACTTATTCCTGTGCCTGATCTTCCAGCTGCCTCCAGCTGGGCCCTGAGAATGTCCCCCTCTTCCACACCCCTCTCGGAGAGGGGACAGATAGGCCAGGCCCCCTCCTGCCTAATTTAACCCTGCCAGCCCTCAGTCTCTGGGAAGACAAGGTGGCAGACAGCACAGCGGTGACAAGGTGGGGCGTTTCTCTCATCAGAAGGGTGGAGCTGGGAGGCTGGGAGGGCAGGAGCAGCCCCTGTCAACCAGGCTGGGGCTCGGTGTCACTCACTGCGGGGGCCTTGTTGAGGTACTGAGGTTATTCCTCGATATCCCGATATCCTGGCTGCACTCGGCTCTGGCTCTGCCCATGCCCTGCTGCCTCCCTCAGGCTGCTGACTCTTGTCTGTCCTGGCCTCTAGCTGGGCATCGGCTGTGTCCCGCAGCTCCTCAGCCTCAGAGTAACTGAGCAGGTCCATGTGGGTGTGCCAGGGCTGTGTGGGCTGCTGGGAAGGAGTTTGTCTTCTCGGCTTACAATGGCCAGGGCAGAGGCTCTGTCTCTTTCCCTGTGACTGTGAGATCTCCATCCTGGGGATGCAGGGCAGGACCGGCCATGGCTCCCCAGCACTCAGGCCCCTCCCACCAGGTCCGTGTGACCTACAGTGTTGTCCTCCTAGCTTTGGCAGATGAAGCTGGCTTCTACTTCTTTAATGGCAACTACAAGGTGGACAGCCCCAAGAACTTCAACATCGCAGGCACTGTGGTGAAGTACCGGCGGCCCATGGACATCTATGAGACGGGCATTGAGTACATCGTGGCTCAGGGGCCCACCAACCAGG
The DNA here is from genome assembly GCA_004026965.1 of Petromus typicus. Taxonomy (NCBI): domain Eukaryota; kingdom Metazoa; phylum Chordata; class Mammalia; order Rodentia; family Petromuridae; genus Petromus; species Petromus typicus. The sequence continues at coordinate 126,042 of PVIR01000805.1, read as the reverse complement.
GCCTGAATGTCATGGTGCGTGTGCGGGTGTGGGGAGGCAGGGGCGGTGGGCCCTGATCCCAGGACTCAGCCACAGGCCAGGACATGTGGGCAGAGCCCCTGGCAGCCCTGCCATGTGTGCCCAGGGCTGCGTCACGCCTGCCTGCTCTGAGTGCTGCTCATGCAGCTGCTCGGAGGCTTGCACCCCGTGCGTCTTGATCCAGCCCTCGTCTGGTGTGCGCCTGGGCCCCAGTCCGTTCCTTCTCCCGAGTGCATTAACTCGCTCACAGACATCCCAAGCTCACCTGCTCATTGCAGGTGCCTTCACCGTGTGTTCTTTCTTCTTTGGCTCATCTAGTCCCTCGGTCACTTTCATGTATTCATTTTTCTGGCTCATTCGTTCGTTCGTTATTTCTTGTTTGTTACATCACTGTTGATGGAGTGGTGCAGTTGTTTGTCTACCCATTTGTCCACCCACCCATCGTCTGTCCGCCCGTCACACATTTATCCACCCTGCACCCATCCCCTAGCTCCCTCAGCTGCTGTCTGTCAGCACACGGTAGCTCCCTGGGGACTGCCGTCGCCAGAGCCTCTGCACTGGTCTGTTCTGTGCTCATTAGGAGCCCATGGGCACATGGGAGGTTTGCCCCTCTTCTCAGGACACGGCTGGGTTGATGCCCTCTACCTTCAGCCTGCCCTATGGACACTGTGGGCCCCGGCCTTGCATTCCTGGGATACTCAGGGCCTCTTGATGGGGAGCAGGAGAGTTTGGGCCTGTTCTGCATAACTTGCCGTGGGTATTGCCATGACTGGCAACTAGAAAGCATGCTGCCGTAGCTAGGTGCCCAGCCTTGGCACACAGGCAGGATTTGTTCAGGAGTCAGCTGCCCTCGAGATGGGATCTGGGGGGCTGGCTTTTCTGGGGCTGAGACATCTAAGTGCATTTGATTTTTGCTGCAGCTGCCACTGAGGCAAGCTGGGCCCTTGTGGGAAGAGGCCACAGGCCATACACTGAGATGGAAGTGCTATGCTGGAGGGCTTGGGGTGAGGATCTCTGGAGTGTCCCCAGGAGAGACAGGGGCTTAGGTAGAGGGAGCTGTGGCTCTCAGCATTCCCAGCATCCATGATAACTCAGGCGTGGGTTTAGGGAGACTGATTGCAGGAGGGGTCACCTGGCAGAGTTCCCGCCTCTGAGGGAAGCGCCCAGATGTAGGAGCTCAGCTGTGGATGTTGCTGAAGGCTGGGCTGGGCCGTGTCCATGGGGCACTTCCTTTGCTATAGAGCGGTCTCCGCTCGGAAGGATGGTATTGGGTAGACTCTTATGGACTCAGCCAGCTGAGCTCCCCGTGTGGAGCAGAGGACTGATCCCAGAGGCTAGCCTTTGTTGGCAGGCAAACCCTTTTGCCTGTTATGTGGCTGCTCGTGGCTCTTGGTCCCAGTCTCCTATTTGTTCCCTCTGGGCTCCTGACAGCCCTGCCCTTTGCCTGGCCCCGGAAGCCAACATCTTATTTTGGGTCAAGATGCTGCCTGTACGGAGGGTGATTGTACTGGGAGTCCTCCCGCTCTCCTTCTCTTCTATCTTTCCTTCCTTCTGTGTCTGAGGGGGGCTGTTGCGAGATAGATCTGCCTTTGGCTGGCACCCTCCTGCCAAGTTGACCCATCTCAGAGTCCGGCTTGGCCGTTGAGTCTGTCCACACCTGGTCACTGGCATCGTCCTGAGCAGTCTCAGCCTGAGCTCAGAGATGAGCTAGTGAAGTGGTCTGGGGTGGGCACAGCTTCCTGATCACTGGTGGTGTGGCATTCTCGGGGCTCTGGCCTGATGGTGCCTGATCCTGGATGCAGCTCCTCCATCTTGTCATGGATTGCCTGGTGTCCCGATCAAGTATGGTCAGAGGATTCCACTGCCTGTAGCAGGCGGAGCCTCTCTCAAATGATGTGCATTTATTTGCCAGTGGTAGTCTCCTGGAAGCCGCAGCTCTCCTGGCCATGGAGTTGGCCAAGTGTACCACAGCCAGGACCACGTGGACCCCACCTTGTTCAGGCCTCCACCAGAGCTCACAGCATGTCTGTCACCAGCGTGTGGCGGACCAGTGTCCTGGATGTGGAGTCCTTCCTTAAGGTGGCAGGTGTGAGCTGCAAGAATCTCCCCTACTTCCAGGGGTTGTCCTGGCAAACTCTGAACTCTGAGATTTTCACCGATGGGGTTGGGAACTCTGTCTTGTTAGGTTTGAGTCTCTGGCCACATGGAGGATGTGGGAGAGTAGGCGTGGTGTCCTGTGCATGGTGACAGGACCTATAAGTTGTTATGACCAGGAGCAGGATGTACATGCGGCTCTGAGTCCCTGCTGTACACGTGTGCCCATCCACCCATGTAGATGGACACTGCTCTAGGCCTCCCCAGCTACAGACAGAAAAGAATCTGCCTCCAGCTTAGTGGCCACAAGTGCCGGGCCCATAGCCATGTGAGTGGGCCCTAGAAAAGGGACCCACCTGGCCCAGAGCTACAGGTGCTGTGACCTGGTTGGGTCACATAGCACACGCCATGCTTAGATGGCAAATCCACTGGGGCTGGGCAACCCCTCCCTTGGGCCTCCAGAACACGACTCCCGGCTTTGATATCTGCCGTCTCCCCAGGGTGTGGTGCTGTCTTGAATTTGGGGCCAGGCAGGGGTGCCGCACAGCCCGGTCACAGTGACAAGGCCAGTGTCAGGGCCAAGGCTGGTGTAGGGTTCTGCCAACACCAGCTGGGCTTCTGCGGGGTGGGGACAGAAGCACTGTGCACACTCCAGATCACAGTCATGATCTCTGGAGGCCCTTGCTACCAGGGACCCTGGCTCACCCATTTCTCCAGGGAACAGTAACCGAGCTAACAGCTTCCAGCTCTGGAGGAGCTGGAGTTTTGGAGCTGTGTGAACTGTGGATCCAGGGTCTGAAACCTGGCTCAGGACATAAGGAAGTGTGGTCTCTGCGTGGGAGACCTGTCCTGGCTCCTCATCTTCCTATATCTCTTCCGCTCACGGTTGAGCAACTCACTCTCCAGCCTGTGTATCCATCCCCAAGGGGTGCTTTTCTATCATCCTGTCGGCCTTGTCCCGAGTTCTCTGCGGATCAGGCTTCGGACGGCCACGTCTGCTGCTGTCCACTGTGGCTCATGTGTCTGCTTTGCCTTTATTATCTCAGGACCCTAAGTGATGCTCACGTCACTTCATGTGGTGATTCTTTTCTCACTGGAGAGTAGAATATCCTCCAGGCTTCCCGCAGGACAGAGTCACCTAGAGGCCTGTCCAGCTGTAGACTACCCTCCCTTCATCTGCCGTGAAGGCCGGCGCTCCTCCCTCTCTTAGTGATCCTCTGTGGCTGACACAAGTCCAGGGCACATACCCCTTTTTCAGGGCATCCTGATTCAGGGAGGATGGGACTTGAGCAGAGCTGTTGTTCTGGTATCCGGGAGACCTAGGAGCTGGGCTCAGCCCGGGGGCAAGAAGAGGTGGGAAGGGGAGGTCTCTCCTGGCCTTCCAGGAAGGCCTGGCCCTCTCCAGGCCCAGATGGCCCAGGACATCCGATTTCACACATTCCGAGCCGCCTGATCCCCATGCGGACAGGGGACTCTCTGCCCCCATGGCCAGGGCCTGGGGTTCTAGGCTCCTTGTGCCTTTGGGGCCCCTCCCTGTCCTTGACCAGCCTCAAAGTGGTGAGCTGTCACCCTGTGCCTCCCTTGTGGCAGCCTGTCTGTCTGGCTCACTGCTGCCTTCCAGGGCCTCAGAGCTCTGCCCGGAATGTCAGAATGTCAGTTTATGTACCTCTCATTCAAAATCTGGCTAAATGGGTCATTTTTTCTTCCCAGAACTATGGGGTGAACCCAGGGTGTGGGACTCTCACAACTGTTCCTCTCCAGGTTTGGAACCAGAATGGCAAAAGCCCCTCTATCACCTTCGAGTACACCCTGCTGCAGCCTCCGGCCGCACACCCACGCCCAGCTGTCTACTACAGCTTCTCTGAGCCCGCGTCAGCCTCCGCCAGCGCCGAAAGCCATGAGCTCCTGGGCCTCCTGCAGCGCAACGCCTCTCTCCTTGGCCCGGCCTCCACTGAGCAGCTGGGCCTGGATAGCTCGCTGTTCGGCCCCCAGGGCCGCGGGGTGGAGCTGGGCCTCCCTCCGGACCAGGAGACCAACGAGGTGTTCGAGCCTGCCGGAGGCGGGGCCTGCCAGGGGTCCCCCAGGGGCAAGGGCTTCAGAGGTAACCAGGAGTCCCTTGGGTGGCAGAAAGGGCAGGGCTTCTGGGGACAGAAACCCCTTCCCACCTGTGACTTGCACTCTGCATAGGCCCAGTGGGAGGTCTTGAGGTATACAGTGGCCCTCAGTATCCGTGGAAGAAGGGTTGAGGGTCCTGTGTGACACCTGAATTCCCAGAGGCCCAAGTGACCTGCCATGACCTCTGGTGCGGTTGCCTCAGGTACCCCAGCACTTGGGCTGGGCCAGGAGTTAGACTGTGAGGGCCCACCATGGCAGATCATTGTCTGGATGTGCTCTGTGCAGATGTCTCTCCCTGAGAGCTTCTGAGCCCCAGGTTGTGGAATCCAAGGATATGAACCCACATAGGCAGCAGGAGATGTAGACAGCTGTCTGGGTCTCCCAGGGAACATGAAGCCTGGCACAGAAGCGACTTGACAAAGTCACCGTGGCCCTGGGCTTGTGGGTGACCTGCTTGGACAGGGGTCTGGTGCCTGGTGGCTGGTGGCTGGGACTGACCCCTCTCATCTCTGCCTGTGTCTCGCAGCCTCCACCTGGGGGTCTGAGGCTCTTTGTCCTTTCTCCTTTGGGGGACACTTAGGGCCAGCCCCAAATCCAGGATGGTCTCATCTCCTGATCCCCATGGACAGGGACCCTCTTTCCAATCAAGTCATGTGCAGCAGCCCAGCTGGCATGTACTTTGGGGCAAGCCTATTGGTCTCTGAAGAGTCAGAATGGGCTTGTATGCTTCTCATTCCAAAACTTAGCTAAATTGGGTCTTTTTTTTCCTTCCCAGAACTGGAGGTTGAACCCAGGGCCTTCACACTGAGCTACATCCCCAGCCTCCCCAGCTCTTTTGTATGTTTTGCTTTGAGACAGAGTCCATCTATGCTATTAAGTTGCCCGAGCTGGGTTCCAACTTGTGATCCTCCTACTTCAGCCTCCCAGAGGGCTGGATGACAGGTGTGCACCACGCCTGGCTCCAAACTGTCCGCCTTGGCGGAGGCCAGTTCCCTTGTCCCAGGGAGGACCCAGCATTCTGGATCCCTAAAGGTGGTGAGGTGGGCACACAGGACGCAGCAGGGACTTGAGGTCCCGCTGCATGTCTCTCACCAGACCACAACGCCACTGGGACGGTGTTCACAGGGGACAAGGATGAGCAAGAGGTGGACGCCCGTCTCACCTCCCAGGAGCTCCTCTCAGCCAATGCTATCTCCGACCGGCTCCTGGGCATAGGCTCTGATTCCAGAGAGTCTACCCTCAACCAGACGGGGAACAGCATCTTTGCACAGGGTGCCCCCAGGAGCCTGGCCCCTGAAAGCCTTGACGTGGACTACGAGGAAGGCGAGGGGGCCGCTGCTTACCTGGTCAACGGATCCTACCTGGAGCTGAGCAGTGACAGAGTCTCCAATACTTCCTCTGAGGCTCCATTTCCCAACGCCAGCACCAGCCTCCCTACGTTGGCCGGGAACAGGACGCTCAAGGCCAGGTAGGGGGAGCTTCTGCCCCGTGAGGGCCCTGGGCAGGGTCACCCAGCAGGAACCCGGCCAGGATGACCCTGAGGTGAGTGGGACAGGGCCATTTGCCTGTGGGTCTGAGCATAGGGTCAGAGCCTGGACCGAAGTGTGTGCTCCTCGGAAGGGCGGCCCAAAGCTGGCTGTCCCCGCTGGGCTTTCCTGGTGCCCAGCCTGATGCAGATCCTCAGGAGCCAGGATGGGGACCTGTGCTGTCACAGCCTCTGCAGGTCCTGCTCCTGGGGCTCAGAGCAACACAGTGCTTGTCCCCCAGCCCAAGGACACCGGGAAGGTCTGAAGTCCTGACTCGGGGCCGCTGGAGGCAGTGTTAGGGACCAGGCTGTGAGAGCCGCAGGGCCCTGGACAGTCAGGGATGAGGGCATCTGGGCATCAGCACTGTGGATGGAGAGATGGGGGCCCATGCCTGGAAGAGCCTGAGGTCCTATCTCCCCGGTTGGTGTGGGCTGGTGCAGAGTGCCCTCAGATCTGCTGCCCAGTGTGGAGAGGGACCACCTCTCCAGGCCAGCACCCTTCTCAAGAAAGACCTGGTGGCAATGTGGCCAGTGTGAACATGGTGCCAGGCTCCACTGCCTTTGCAGGGGCAGGATTGGCACGTATGAGCCGCTGGCTTTTGTTCTGTGTCCTGGGGACCCGGCCACCTGAGCCCCTTGATCCCAGACAGGGCAAGAGCTGAACCTCAGCAGGGCTGAGGATGCTGGGACAGGGTCATTGGATGGCCTCGATGGAAGATTTGGGGGCTGCTCTTGGGTGATGGGGTTTGGGCCCCTTCCAAGGCCCGACAGTGACAATGTGGCCTGCCTGTGACCCCAGGGTACAGGGCAGGTGTGAGACCCACGGCACTGCAGATGACTCATGTGGCCTCCTCGTGCAGGTGCAGAGACCTCTGTCTGCTCCACCTTCCGTGGTGGCTCCGGACTTCTGGGGGCTGGGCTGTGGCTTGCTTTGGGAGCCTGGTTGGGTGCCAGGGGTGTGTGATACGTGTTGTAGCTATAGTAAGACCAAGCACAGTCCAGGATGGAGACAGGTTGGGGATCAGAGATATCTCTTAGTCTGGCTTGCAGTGTGGTGGAAAAGTGACATGTTCTGCCCTCCTCTGGGCCTCAGTTTCCTTGGCACCCTCTTCTCCCCACGGAGACATGCGTTGGGTCCTCGCGCCTGTCACTAAATCTGCTGTCAACACTCAGAAAGACAGGCCCAACTTGGTGCGTGGCGGCTGTTCCCTCTGGCCAGCCGGGCGCCATCAAAGGGTGCTGCCAGAGGGGACCAGAAATGGTCTGGGGAGATAAAGGGCTGGGGAGGCCGCCGGGAAACTACCAGGCCAAAATAGCCATGTCTCGGGTTTATCCAAACACAGGAAGTGGTGTCTGCCTGGGGAGCGGGCGAAATCAAAGGGGCGGCCCAGAAAGGAAGGGCTATTTTCATCTCAGAAACGCGGCAAACAATGGGGGGGAGTTACCAGATGCGACTCTGGGACCAGGCGTCTGAAGCACACACGCCTCTCTGAAGCCACGGGAAGAGAGGAAGGCAGACTCTGGTTCGTTTATCAACAAATGGTCATTTCAGAGCTCCTGCTGCCGAGGATGGAGCTGCGTCCGCCAGGCAGCTGGGTGCGGACCCAGAGGCTCTGAGGGCCAACCAGGAGCGGCTCACAGCAGAGTGGGCAGCCGCGTCCCCCAGTGGAGATTGGGTAGCCTGGCGATTCCCAGGGGGCTTTTCTTGACGTTCCTTCTGAGACAGGAAGCTGTCAACGCGGCAGTGCTGTGCAAATACGCCCAGGACTTTGTTCCTGTAGTGCACACGCGTGCCCATGCCCCACGTGCCGCAGAGGGGTGTGCCCACGCCCCACGTGCTGCAGAGGGCGTGTAGGCAGCCCCTCCAGAAATACCCTGGGGCTTGAAATCCTGAGGGTTATTTTGAACCCCGCAGCTCTCCCTTGAGTGGAGAGTGAGTCATGCTGCTTGCCGGCTGGGAAGTGTGTAATTAGATGACGATGGTGGGACTCTGCGCATGGGGGTGTGGCGGGGTGCAGGGCTTCTCATCCCTTTGCGTTCTTGGGGAGAATCTAAACTGAAAGCCAGGTGGGGACCCATCTGCGCAGCTGCGTTTTCTGAACGGGGCCTTAGGCTTGGTTTTCCACGTTCTTCCCTCTTCAGTGGATCTGCCCACCCAGACCGGGGCTGTGCAACTGAGTCCCCACTGTGGCTCTGCAGCTCCCCACAGAGCCCTGCTTCTGAGACTTCAGGGTTCATGCTCTGCTCCCATTTTACAGCTCCCTTTCAAAGAGGAGGGAGGAAAGAGCTCCCCCTTTCCCGAGATGAGGGCCAGACCCTTCTCCTGCGCCAGCTCTGTGATGACGCCAGGGAGCCACATTCACAGACTCATTCCCGGCACTCCTGTTGGTGGCTCATTTCCTGGCTTGTCAGAGCGTGACGTACTGTCAGGGCAACATGCATCCCACACGCCACACCCGGAGCTGGTCCCCCTGGGGAGCATGAGCCCCAATCCAAGCAAAACCTAGAGCCATTCACTCCTACAGGATTCACAGCTTCTGTTCACCCCTAGCTGACATCCCTGTGGCAGAGTCACCCAGATGGCAGAAGCGAGGTCCAGCCCTTAGCCTGAGCCCTGAGCTTCCTAGGAAAAGGTCACAGATCAGGCCATGAGGGGCCAGAGGACGATCCTCACTAGGCAGCTGGGCCTGGACAGCGGCTACCAGCAGGGCCGGCTCCCCGCACCTTCCTAGGCTGCAGCTGCAGGACTCCCTCGAGTCCCACACTGGCGCTTTGTCTCGGGCAGATGCCCTGGGCTGCTCCCTTTGTCCCTTACAGCATCCACAGTGGGGACACAGGGCAGCCCAGGCTCATTGCCTGGTTCAGAGGAGCCAGCAGGCCTAACAATAGTTGGCCTCAGCTGTCTGGGCTCGGCCAAGAACCAGCCGGTGGCTGGCTGGGTCCCAGTGGGCTCTTCCCAGCCAGCGGTCTGGGCGGCCGTCAAGACCCGAGCCTCGGAGCGGGGTGTGGCGGCTGCGTCTGTGGCTGAGTTTCGAATTCTGATCAGCAGAGGCCAGATGGCCAGTGTCCCCATTCAGTGGGAGCCCTGGGCGGAGAGCAAGAGGGAATTCTGGGACATTCTCAGACCTTCATGTCTTCTAAGATCCCTTCTGGGTGTGAGGGAGACACCCACCGGCTAGTGTGGGCAACGTGGTAAGAAGTCTGGAGGAGCGAGTAGAATGGGCACTGGGGACCTAGGTCTCACGGGACACCCAGAGTCGGCCTGGGCTTCGAGGGACGGGAAGGGGGCCGGAGTCTGTCAGCTGCCCCGGACGTCACCCCATTCTGTCCCCAGGCCCTGGCCTCAGGTAGGGGCCCGGGAGAACGGCTGGCTGGGGGGGGGGGCTGCTTCCTCACTGCCATCTCTCCTCTGCTGGCGCAGGACCCGGCCCAAGGCTCGAAAGCCAGGCGTGAGCCCAGCCGACATGTACCGGTGGAAGCTGTCCTCCCACGAGCCCTGCAGTGCCACTTGCACCACAGGTACTGGCACAGTGTCACTGGTTGCTATGGGGTGTCATGGGTGCTGTGAGCATCCACCCTGAGCCTGCTTCCATGTGCCTGGGGCTGGATTGTGGAGCTCCTAGGGCTTGGTGGTGTACGACCTGTGAGGTCATGTGCCACGGTAGGAGTTGAGTGTCAGTCCCTCGTCACACTGGACTTCCTGGGCCTGAGTTCCAGGGTCACCCATCTGCTTGTAGGCTCCTGGGTCTGCCGCCATTGCTATGGTCCAGTGTCAGGGCCTCTGGGGGCAGAGGGAAGCCTCAGGACTGAGGACTTCGCTTTCGTTTGGGTCAAACGCAGGAGGGAAAGTGGATCCTGAATTCATGCCTGAGAGTATTGGCCAATTCTAGGCTTCATCCATCCATGAAGAAGGAGCAAGGAGGGGAGCAGAGACCCGTGGGGTGGGGGCGCCCAGCAGAAAGACACATTTAGGTTTCAAGCGGGCGGTGGACCCTGGTGTCTGGCCAGGACACAGCCGTCCAGGCCTTGCTCTGCCTGGCACCCTGGTTGATGTCTTAGGGGCCAAGCCTTGGGTTCTGCTCACACCACCAGTCCCTTCTGGGCCCCCAAGTGCCCTAAGGTGGCCCTGTGCCTGGCACCTTCAGGAAAGTGGCCCTGCGTGTGTGCTACGGCGGGGGAGCCTCGGCGTGCTGCGGCTCGGGCTCCCTGGGCGCACGACTCTCCTTGTGCTCCCCGTGGGCCATGTGTGTCCTTAAAGGACGAGCAGGGATCCTGAGAAACAAAAGTACTCCAACATGGCCGAGGGAACGCTCACCACGCTAAGGGAGTCAGAGCTGGAGACGGGGCTGATGTGGGACGTGACCCTCCCTGCACCAGCTGGCCCAAGCTGGGTGTCGGTGTGTGCCACTCGCATATGCCAGGATTGTGGAAACAAAACACCTGCCCCTCCTCTGGCCAGGGAGGTGAGGGTACTGAGCTCCTGCCTGGGCGACCTGCCCGGGGACAATGTGGCACCATCTCATCTCCATGCCTGGGAGTGGCCAGGCAGGGGACTGGACCTGTCCCTCCCTCAGCCACCCTGGCCCTGGCACCCTTGCACCTCATTTGACACTCAGGCTGCAGTAAGGTTGGGTGCCCCATCCAGGGTGCGGAGGCTGGGCTGGCTGCTGGGGGCTTGGAGCCTGCATGCCACGATGTGCCTGCCAATCCCACAGCAGTCCCCATGCCCTCTAGAGCCAAGTCCCATAGGAAGGGTGTCATCAGTGGGTGAACTACCCAGTGGCCTGAGCCTCAGCCACAGTGGGGCTCTTGTCTTTTTCTGAGATGCTCTTTGGGGCAGCACTGCAGGCAGGTGGGTTTGGGACCGTGGGGGAGGCTTTCCTGACTGTTCTTGTCCCCTCGCCAGGCACTGCAGTGTAGCACAGGCGATGGGGTGGGAGGGACCTGGCCAGGGGGCTGCTTGCCTTGGTGATTCTCTGTCCAGGGGTCACCCACTGGGGTTGTCACAGCCTCTGTGGGGCATTCCTGCTCTGTGATTAGCTCGCTGAGGTGAGGGGAGTCTGGTGACAAGCAGGGGCCCCAGGTGGCTTCAGTGCCAGCCTCTCAGTTTCCATCCAGATGGACAGGAGGAGCCAGTGAATAACCAGGTGCTGAGAAGGGTGTGTGGGTCCAGCCAGGGCTGTGTCTCTGAGGCCTAGACAGTCCGGGGGGGGGGGGGCTGGCCAGGGCCTCTTCCTCTGTAAGCAGCCAAGGAAGTGCAGCCTACTGCCATGGGAAAGCAGTGCGGCAGCCTGGCCCACCCTGCATGGGACCCCAGAACCCGCAGAGGGCTGAGACTCTCACTTATTCCACCTGGCCACCAACACCAGGGAGCCCCAAGGCTTTCCCCTTCGAACGCCGCCCTGACTGGCCCTGGCTCCTGGGCAGAGGCTGCCTGCCCAGTAGGGGCTGGCCCTGTGCCCGTCCGTGCTAGGTTGCGGAGAAGGATGAGGGACTAGACACACTCAGAAAGATTGTCGCCCAGGGAGTGATTAGTTGCAGCCCCAGGGACTGCCCACCATTCACTGAGCCTTTCCCTTGCGCTGAACCCAGGGGTGATGTCGACCTACGCCATGTGCGTTCGCTATGACGGTGTCGAGGTGGATGACAGCTACTGCGACGCGCTGACCCGGCCCGAGCCCGTGCACGAGTTCTGCGCTGGGAGGGAGTGCCAGCCCAGGTCCTTCCTGGGCCCACAGGGGTCTGAGACACACGGAGATGTGCGTTCAGACAGACCGGGCAGGAGGGGGGGTCTGGGCTGGGGCTCTGCCCTGGAGAGCAGCTGGCAGCACAGTGGGCAGGAAGGGACGATCCCGAACACAGACGGTGGCCGGCTGTCCTGCTGCGAGTGGGCCGTCTAGGCCTTCCTGTCCCACACTGCGGACAGTGCTCCACGTGCCCCGCTCCTTTAGGCTGTGACCCGAGATGCTGGCCCAATTCCACCCAGAGGCCAAACATGCCCACCCACCGCCAGGGCTGCTCTCCTCCTCTCCTTTCTGCCTCTGCGTCCTGGGCTCTTGTTTCTCTCCAGACGGCCAGCAGACCCAGTGGTCCCCAGAGCCAGGGGCTCCGGACCTCTTATTCCAGTCTGTCCTCCCAGGTCCCCCAGTTCTTCTTGGCACTCACCCCTAGCTCAGGGTGCATGGATTCGACCCAAGGCTCCTGCTTGCACCATTCCGGCTCCGAGGGGACTCTGGACGCTGGGGTGTACAGGGGATGGTCTGGAAAATCTGCAGGGAGGCGGCGCAGGTCCAGCAGGTCCCCGACGCTGGGGCTCCTGAAGACACCCACCCCTCCCTGCCGGGCCTGTGGCTGTAGGGCTTCCAGGTACAAGTGACCTGTCCCTCGAGGTAGGCACTGAGGGCCACTCTGTCCAGCAGATGGGAGACCAGCAGCTGGAGCGAATGCTCACGCACCTGTGGCGAGGGCTACCAGTCCCGCGTCGTGCGCTGCTGGAAGATGCTGTCCCCCGGCTTCGACAGCTCCGTGTACAGCGACCTGTGCGAGGCCGCAGAGGCTGTGCGCCCCGAGGAGCGCAAGCCCTGCCGCAACCCAGCCTGCGGGCCTCAGTGGGAGATGTCTGAGTGGTCAGAGGTGAGGTGAGCGGTGAGGTGTGTGCGGGCAGCGGCACGGGGGTCTGCGTGGTGCCCACTGCTTGCTTCCTCAGTGCACAGCCAGGTGTGGCGAGCGCAGCGTGGTGACCCGGGACATTCGCTGCTCTGAGGATGAGGAGCTGTGTGACCCCAGAACCCGGCCGGTGGGGGAGAAGAACTGCTCCGGGCCCCCCTGCGACCGCCAGTGGACCGTCTCGGACTGGGGGCCGGTGAGGGGGCAGTGGGGAGTCGAGGGCTTGGCCTCAGTCGCCCACTTCCCTGGAGCGGGTGTGGTGGGTACTAGCCCCTCTCACGCTGTGATACAAGGCAAGTGCCAGGGCCGCCCCCCAGCATGGCCCTGTCTGGAGCTCTGTTTGCCCGTCTCCCCCGGCCCGTCCCTGCCTGGGTCCGCCCGTCTCTCCTTGCGTCTCTCGTCAGGTGCCAGGTGGGGTTACCTCTGGCGGAGGCGTGCTGGGCGCACATGTGCCCCGTGAGCTGCGTCTTTCCCCGTGTATGTTCAGCATCGAGTGTGTTATTTCTGTAATTAGAGTAGAAAATGTTATTTAAAAAGTGGTTACCACAGCAACCACTTCCCCACGCTGCCCTGGAAGCCGCTGCTCTCCTGGGGGACGGGTGAGTGGGACTCAAGGCGAAGGCCCCGCTCAGGCCCCGGACGGCCCCTCCTGCAGTGCAGCGGGAGCTGCGGACAGGGCCGCACCATCAGGCACGTGTACTGCAAGACGAGCGATGGACGGGTGGTGCCTGAGTCCCAGTGCCAGGCCGAGACCAAGCCGCTGGCCATCCACCCCTGTGGGGACAGAAACTGCCCGGCACGTTGGCTGGCCCAGGACTGGGAGCGGGTGAGTGGCTGGAGGCTGCAGGGCAGCGGCCGGCGGGCAACCGGTCAGAGCGGGGAGTCACTGGAGGCTGCAGGGCAGCGGCCGGCGGGCAACCGGTCAGAGCGGGGAGTCACTGGAGGCGACCGAGGTGCGAATCACTAAAAGTGGAAACAGCGCCAGGGGCGGACACCGCGGTCTCCCAGCTGAGACAGGCACGTGCTCGGTGAGGGCCGGGCGGCACGTCCTCACCTGGGGCCAGGCCCCTGGGTGGGACCAGGGCGGGCTGTGTGGCTGCACTGGCTGCCAGCCTTGGGGTCCGTGCGGTCTGCTCTCCTCACGCCTGGTCTCCCCCCTGCCAACCTGTCACCCCATTATCCACAGCCATCTCCAACGAATTGCTCCCTGATGGCCTCTACCCACCGTCCCAGACAGACCCCTGTTAACCAAGTCATCCAGCCAAACTGCTCTAAATCAGTTCTGGCCAGCTTGTCATTAGCACATTTGTTTCAAAACAGATGGTTTGGGGCCCAGCAGCTTTTGATCAAGTCCACTTGTGGACAAATGGTTACTGAGCAGGGTTCTCAGCCAGCTGCCATCAGCTAGCCCGTGGTCCCAGGAGTCTGGAGTGTTTTCCGGGGTGCGCGTCCCAGCCCTCCGGCCACGCTGCTGACTGGTGCCATGGCACCCACAGTGTAACACCACGTGTGGGCGAGGCGTGAAGAAGCGGCTGGTCCTCTGCATGGAGCTGGCCAACGGGAAGCCGCAGACGCGGAGTGGCCCCGAGTGTGGGCTGGCCAAGAAGCCGCCCACGGAGAGCACCTGCTTCGAGAGGCCTTGCTTCAGGTGGTACACCAGCCCCTGGTCGGAGGTGAGCGCCCGCAGTGCCCTGAGGCCACCTCTCGCCCTTGTGTCCCTGGGGGCCCCCCTGTGGGTGTTTCCACCATGCCAGGCAGCCTGCGGTGATCTGACCCCTGGTTCTCTGCCTGGGTGATTGAGGCCTGCTCACTTCTGGCCTTGCACATGGCCCTTCAGTGGAGTGGTGGCCCCCTGTCCGTCACCCTCCATGGGGTGCACAGGGTGAGGCACAGCTGAGACTGCGGAGCAGGACTTGGGGTATGGGTGTGTGCCTGGGCTGGACTCTTCCGGAGGGGAGGGCAGCCCCTCTGACGTGGCTAGAGCTGAGGGTCCCCTCTGTTGACTGACCATACCTTCCCTCTGGACTCTGTGCTGGCCGAGGTCCCACCGGACCTCTTAGCAGGTGCCAAGCTTTCCACTTCTCAGAGGAAGAGGCCTCCTGGGGTCGTGTTACTGCGTGGAGTGGGGGGGACAGGGACTGAGGAAGCCCGAGCCAGCCCACCTCACAGAGCCTAGGCAGGGAGCCACCAGGCAGGGTGAGGGCACCCCTGCACTCCTATCCGTCTCCACCCTCCTCCCTGGGGCTTGTCAACATCCCCTCTCCCTGGCACTTGGAGACGGTGTGGCTGGAAGCCAGCTTCAGAAACTCTGGCAAAATCTGCCTGTCATCCCCTTCTTGGTGCCCCAAGTGCCAGCATCACCCCCAGGCAAGGCGGTCACCTTTCAGGAGGGCATGCAGGACTCAGAGTCATCCCCAGGGTCACTGGCAGGGCCAGAGGGTCAGGCCAGTGACCAGGTCTCAGCTGCCCGTGCCTCACTCCTTAGGGATGGAAGGGCTGCCGGGCAGGCTGGAGAGCCTGAGTCTTCTCGGGGGCTCGAAGCAAGGCACACGCGTAAGGTGGCCCGGTGAGGCTGTCGGACTGTGGGTGCCAAATGCTCAAGAGTGCACCCAGCCGGAGGTCCTCCTGTGCCTGGGGTGTCTGGGGTTAGCCGTGCCCCATATAGGACCTGTACCCTCCACTGCGTTCTTTGTCACCATCAAGGTCAGACATTCCGAGTTGTCACCAAGGGCCCAGGTAACAATGAGGAAACTGAGGCAGGGCTGGGCTCCTCCCTGAGGAGGGCTGGGTAGAGTCCAAAAGGGTGTGTGGCCATTAGCTGATGGCAGATGGAGACAGGCAGGCGTGTTGGGCAGCAAAGGTCCCTCCTGGATGGCTGAGGGGAGGCTTGGCCAGGCTCAGGGAGCCACACTGAGCCCTGTGCTTAGGACACAGTGCCAGGGTCAGATGGGAGGGCCACTGTGGGTCCAGGAACTCTGGGCCACCTAAGAGAAGAGATGGGGTGCAGGACCCTAAAAGTAGCATTGTCTAGTGAGGAGCAGCCAGGTGGGCTGAGGGCCCCAGGTCCCTGTCGTCTTTATCCTTTGCTGCGGCCGCCTCCCAAGATGTTGGGCACAGGCTCTGTGTGTGTTCCTCACCCTGCCCTGTCCTAACCACTCCCTGGGAACAGGCATGGGTGCCGCTGGCCGGGAGCCTGCACGTCTCCAGGGCCAATCCAGAGGTTCCCGAGGTGTCCGCCAAGAGCTGATTGTCCCACGGCATGGTGCCAAGTCTGCCTTTCCTTGCCTCCAGATGAAGCCGAGTGGGGACCCCTGCCAGTCTTCTCAGGCCCCCCCGCGACTGTGCAGACAGAACTGGAGGTTGGGCTGCTGGGAATGGCCACCCCGCCCACCTCAGGAGCCCTGGCTGGGCCCAGACATGTGGGTGACACAGGCCTCCTGCGTCAGGGAGCTGCCGCCTGGAGGGTCTTAGCAGGAGCGTGGGGGGCGGGGCCTGGTTGGAGCCGAAAGATGTCCCTGCCTCTGGGCAGCTGAGCAGTCTAAGGGGAACATCTGGAAGGGCAGCCAGGGTGGGGCCTAGTGAACAGTGCGCTCCAGATCCAGGGCAGCACCCCTGGAATGCCGGTAGCCCCCACTGTGCAGCTGGAGAACCCAAGGCATGTAGGGGTGGGGACAGCCCTGGCCGCAGGTTGCTGGTGGCCCCGGAGGGCATGAGCCACATGCGTCTGTCTCCCCACAGTGCACCAAGACCTGCGGCGTGGGCGTGAGGATGCGGGACGTGAAATGCTACCAGGGCACTGACATTGTCCGAGGCTGTGACCCGCTGGTGAAGCCAGTTGGCAGACAGGCCTGTGACCTGCAACCATGCCCCACGGAGCCCCCAGGTGAGAACAAGGCAGAACCACAGAAGGATCCGGCGACAGGTGACACCGGCTGGACACAGGCATGATAGTTCCCTCCTGGGCAGCCAAGGGGAGGTGGGGACTGGGAGCCCCGGGC
This sequence comes from Petromus typicus, assembly GCA_004026965.1. Taxonomy (NCBI): domain Eukaryota; kingdom Metazoa; phylum Chordata; class Mammalia; order Rodentia; family Petromuridae; genus Petromus; species Petromus typicus. The sequence continues at coordinate 109,626 of PVIR01000805.1, read as the reverse complement.
AGACGTGCCGACCTTGTGCTTTGGCAAGGTCACCTCGGGGAGCTGATACTAGCTTAGCTGACGTGGTGATACAAGCCTGTGTTGCCAACACTCTGGGAGGCTGAGGCAGGAGGATCATGAGTTTGCACCCAGTCTGAACAACATATTGTGATTTAGAAAACCCTGTCTCAAAATAATAAATAAAAAAGGGAGTGGTTAGCTGTGAGGAAAACTTGTAGAAATTCTGTCTTTGGCTTTTCCTGAACCCCCATCCTGTCCCTTCCTCAGACGACAGCTGTCAGGATCAGCCGGGCACCAACTGTGCCCTGGCCATCAAGGTGAACCTCTGCAGCCACTGGTACTACAGCAAGGCCTGCTGCCGCTCCTGCAGGCCCCCTGCTCCCAGCCGGGCGGCCACAGCCCCATGAGACCCGTGTACCCTGTCCCAGGCTGCTGCTGCTCCGGGACCCCTCCCTGGATACTGCCTTGCGGGGGCCCAGGCTGCGAAGATGTGACACTGAGCCTCGGCCCACAAGAGGGATTCTGGGTCCCCACTGCCTGCTGTGGAAGTGCCTGCACCCCCACCGTACTCCAAGCCCCGCCTGGTGGGGGCACATGCCTGGGCCCGGCCCTCGCCTGGACCTTCTGGCAGGGCCTTCTCAAGGTGATGGCAGGTGACCAGGACAGGGAACTGCCTCCCCCTCCTCCTGGGGCTGCAGGAGCCACAGGAGGCCAGAGATGTGTGCAAGTGTCTCCTCCGGGGCCTTGATCTCAGCTCGGTGTGGGCTCTGCTGGTGAACAGGAGCTCCTGAGTCGGAGGGACAGCGCACTCTATGCCCAGGGCAGGCCTTTTTCTGTGGTGTATTTGCTCACGGCAAGTAGGGTGCCCTTAATCCCTCAGTACTCATCGGTTTATGTTAATAAAGTGGTCGTATTTATGACAGCCTCCAGGGTGTTGGGGGGCCTCGAGGGCTCAACAAGGGTGCAGGGATGAGGGGACAGGGAGGGACGTGGAGGGTAGGGCTCTGCGCTGAGGTGGCGCTGGCTGCAGCCTCAGGTCCATTGTTCACTGGTGTGGGCCTAGGGCAGCTGGGGGACTTCGGGGTGACAAGGCCTTTGCAGCCGCAGAGTCTCCGTGCCTGAGCGCCCATCCTTGGAAGGGTCCCTCGCACGGACTTCTGGGGCCACTGTGCCCTGGAGCCTCTGCAGCTCTTTCTCCACCCAAGGTGGGAAGAAGCACCACAACAGAGTCCCTAGTAAGCACACTGGACACAGGGGGCACTCGGAGGGATGCGGGCCAGGTGCCCTCGCCCATGTCCACGGCAGCCTGCCTGGCTGGCCGTGGGCAGGGCCCTCTCTGGGCCTAAATGCAGGGAGGCTGGGGGCTGCCAGCTGTTTCTTCCGGGTCCAGCCTGGAGGTGTCCCATCTGGGATGTGGCGCAGCACCCACCATAGAGCCGTGTTTAACAGGGCAGGTTTGGCACGACCTGCTCTCGGGGAGCAGGCAGCAACCTGCCCGGTGCCCTCTCTGCTGGGAACGTGTGCACCTGCCCCGTGTTTGTGTCGAGTCTGCAATAGGACCCCGACCACCAAGCTCTTTCCAGCCCACAAGTTCCTGCTCAGGGACAGACTTGCCGCAGGTTCAGCGCCGCGTTCCCAAATCCAGGGGCCCCTTTTGTCTCTCTGCTTGGCTCCCTCCCCTGGTCACAGGGTCACAGGGTCACAGGGCCACAGGATCTCAGTGTATGGAGCCCTCCAGGTGCATCCTCCTGCTCCACTTTCTCCCTGTCCTTCCTGCCAGCACTCCTTGGCAGTTACTGTGTGCGCTGCTCATCAGTCTGTCTGAGAGCTACAGAGAAGGCACGGCGGAACCAAGAAATCATAATGACTTCCTGTCAGATCCCCTTGCTAGAAATCTGGTTTGGAGCCATTGGGACAGAGCCCGCCAACTCTGCCTGGCACTGGGATGCTTCTGGGCAGAGTCTACACCTAGGACCGGTAGGGAGGGGGCTGAAGACGCAGAGTGAAGTGTAGGAACAGGTTTATTGGCTTTTGCTTTGCTCTGGGAGCCCCATGGCCGCCTAGCAGGCCCCAGGGCGGTGGTGGTGGGTGAGCTGGGAGCAATCTGCGGGTCTTACAGAGAGGGCAGAGGCTGGCAGGCAGGGGATAGACAGGGAGCAGGCTGCCCCTGCAGCCCCGCTGGTGATGGGGACCTAGCCAGGGAAGGGAAGGGCTCGGGTGGGAGGAGCTGGACTCACTAGGGCCAATTTCCTGGCACATCTGGACTGGGAATCTGGAGGATGAGGAGGAAGAGAAGGGGACGGTGGTTCCGAAGCTTTGTGGATGTGCGTGCCCCGCTCCAGGCTCCAGGCTCCGGGCAGTGGGAGAGGGTGCCTCGGAGGAGAGCTCTTGCCTGGGTCTGCACTGCCACTTGCTAGGCAGCACTGTGCTCTGACGATAGTGCCCTGGCTGGGGGCACTTCCCTGGGGTGGTCTGCGGGCATCTTAGCCACTAAGAGGACAGGGGAGTGGCCAGAGTTCCCAGGAAACCTGGGCTGCAGCCCATAGGATGTAGGTACAGTGAGGCCTCCACACAGGGCATCCAGCTCTGCTGATGGGCCCACTGGGCACTGGGTTGGGCTGGGACCAGGCCTTGCTCCAAGCAGGGAGTGCAGGGGAGCTAGGTGGCCCCTAGCTTTATCTCCCCTGGGGACCTCCGCTCCTACTGACAGCCAGAGCCGAAAGGGCCCCGGGACCAGCACCCTGATCACAGGGATGAAGGGCTGAGGCCCAGAGCTGCAGAGGCCTCTCCAAGCGGCACTTCGCATTGGGGGCCGCACTTCTGTCCACCTGTGCCTGGCTGCATTTGGGTCTCTGTTGTTTGCTGGGTGTGTTTAGGGCTGAGCGCCCCAAGCAGCGTCTCCCTCTCCTGTGCCCGCTTGTGCCAAGGGCCCTGGTGTCCTGATACTCACCCCTGTGTGGGGGCCGTCCAGTCCCAGGGGCTCAGTGGGTGGACGTCTCAGGCCAGCAGGGGCTTGGCACCCAGAAAGTGAGAGAGTGAGAGGAGGACAGGGCCAAGCTCAGGCTGCAATTTTAGACAGCCCTCCACATGTAGTCAGGGCCCTGGCATCGCTGAGCCCACCCTCCCGGGACAGGTAAGAGTGGGCGCCAGAATGGGAGTGACCGCAAGGCCAGAGATGGCTGTGGTGCTGCCCACACCCGAAGACAGCCCTGCCCTGAGGCCCAGCCCCAAGTACCTCTCTTCAATCTGCCCAGCTGTCCCTACCCACAGTGGCCACACCTGCGTTCCCAACCCTTATCCCCCAGAGGACCCCAGGGACGGGGGGGGGGGCACATGACTGGGAGCCTGGGGTGGGCGTGGGTGACACCAGGGTCCTGCCATGGCCTCAGGGCCTTCCAGGGTAGGTGACCCACACTGTGGACACTGGTCACAGGGTCAGACATCGGTGCTCACGCTGCGGCTCCGGGAGAAGGCCTCGCGCATGGCTGACAGGCGGTTGGGGTTGAGCGGCTGCAGGCCCCCGAACCCCCCAGACGTCAGCTCCACGTCCTCCTGGCTGATGCTCCTGTATGCCACGCGCCCCCCACCGTTGTGCACGCCCTCATCCACGTCGTCCTCGTCCGGCTCCTGCAGGAAGAAGGTGGGCGGCTCGTAGTGGGAGCAGCTGCGGCAGAGGACGCGGGCTTGCGGGGACTTCTGGCTGAAGGAGGTGGAGGCGGTGGGGTAGAGTGCTGGGCCGTTGGTGAGCACCAGGTTGCGGTTGGAATGCAGGGGTGGCACGTGTGAGTGCACGGCAAAGTCTGGCTCCTCCTCGTCCTCTTCTGATTCGTCTTTCTTGCAACAGTAGTACTACGGGAGAGCACAAGGGGGCCACACCCTGGCTCGCACGTGCCCCAAGTGGGGCGCTACCCGGGCCCAGGACCCGCGCCGTTCCACCCCGCACCTCCCTGCGATAAAGCAACCCCAACGTGGGGTGGGGAGAGCGATAGCTGGGCCAGCCTCTCCAGCTGCCTTCCTGGCACGGAAGGGTCCCCCTCCTCTGTGGCCTTGGTGCCCTGAAGCACAGGTGAGCGACACAGTGTCCAGGGCAGCCCACGTTCACCCCTGCTCTGTCTCTGCGTGAGACGGCAGACGGTCACCAACACTGAGCCCTCCCCGGGCTGGGTGCCTGGCACCTCCCCCGACACCCTCAGGCCCCTGCCCACGCCCTGCCTGCCGCAGGCACCTGGAGCCGACAGTAGCAGAGGACCGCGATGATGCAGAGCAGAATCACAGTCGCCAAGATGCCCCCGGTAATGACCACAGTCCCGGCTGTCATCCGCCCACTTCTCCATCAACAGCCTGCAACAGACGCTGCGCGTCACCAAGGAGACAGAGTTGGGGGGAGAAGCCACCCCGGCTGTGCTCAGGGAGGCCGGCGCGCCTGGGCACGGGTGGTTCCAGGAGACCCAGGCCCTGCCTGGCCTCAGTTTCCCCACAGTGGGAGGTAGAGCATGGGGCCGCATCCTCAGGTGGCGGTGCCCTTGCGGCTGGCCCTGCAAACACACACTAAAATTCAGCCAGTGGGGGCTGGTAATTTAGCTCAGTGGTTCCAGCACCTGCCTCGCAAGCGCAAGGTCCTGAGTTTGATCCCTGTACCACACACCACAGTGCTGGGTGTGGTGACTCACACCTGTAAGCACAGCACTCAGGAGACAGAGGCAGGAGGATTGCTATGAGTTCGAGGCCAGCCTGGGCTACATAATGAGTTCAAGGCCACCCTGAACTACATAGTGAGACACTGTCTCAAAAAAAAAAAAAAAAATTAAGCCAGCACAGGTGAGCAGGGCATGGGGCTCCCCCTCCCGGTTTTCTCACTGAACACATTTATTGTATCTTTTACATTTCTTCTGCCACATAGTTTCCGACCACATTCCACTCCAGCAGCATAGCCGGTCCTTTTGCTTTTAAATATTCACGCCGGTGAAACGCACATAACACAAAGCTGTTAGCACCATCTCCGTGGTGCACGCTTGCTGTTCAGCCGATTTACTCTTGGGACCTTTCTGGGGGCTGGGATCGAACCCACGCCTCCCATACTCGGCAAGCACCGCGTTGCTGAGCCACACCTCAGCCATTCATTTCATTTCTTTTATTATTTTGAGACAGGATTTTGTTAGATCACCCAGGTTGGCCTTGAACTTGAGAGTCCTGCCTCGGCTCCCAGTGCCAGGGTTATAGGCGTGGGCCGCAGGACCTGCCAGGGTCTCTGCTCTTCTCTGTGTTCACTACAGGCTTGGCAGTGGGTAAGTACATTTTGGCCGGGGCCCTGACCACGCTTGGCCTGGGGTGTGGCCAGGTCACTGCTGGGCAGAGGCCTCATGGCTCTGGTCGCCACTCCTGGGTGTTCTCCGTGGCCACAGCTGGGGGTAGTTCTTTGTTTTTCAAGAAGAAAAATAAAACATGAGTTCATGTCAATATTTCCACTTAAGATTAGGACTTGTTGCTAAAATGTGATGACTTCTACAGTGAGATCTGATTTCTGTTCACAGCTTATTTGTGCTGTGTTTCATGTCTGGTAATTCTGCAATACCATTGCCACTGCTTTCCCTAACAAGCCTTCCAGAAGTATTTTTAATTAAAAAATAAGTTTAATTTTCTCCTTAGTCTCCAAGAGCCCTTGGTCCCAAAGCCCATGGTGTAAACCATCCAGCCTGTGGCCCGCCAGACAGTCTCCCTAAACCCCACGTCGCTCTCTGTGATTCCTTACCAGACACAGTGGGTCTACATGGCGTTTTTCAAAGAGAGGAGCAGGAGTTCTCTTCTGGCCTCTGCACCCTCAGGTCCAACTTGGACAGGCAATATCCGGTGCACCCTTGGGTGCCAGTGCAGAGGCCCTCTGGCCTCCTCATAGCTGCTTGAGTCACCAGTGCAAAGCACGTGTTGCGCAGCCATCCGAGGCACACGGCACAGGCGCCAGGACCCAGGGCCCTCTAAAGTGCCGAAGGCCAGCTACAGTGATCCTGTGCTGGCGTGTGGGCACACAACCAACAGTCAGGGTCCCAGTCTAGGTGTGGAGGTAGAAGGCAGTGCGGCATCTCCAGAGACTGACAGCCAGACTCAGGAGCGTCACAGGACCAGGGCAGGCAAGTAGGACCCCCTGGAGTGATGGAGGGGCCACAGACATACACCAACAGGGAGTGCTTGTCCAGGAAAGCTGGGCCTGGAAAGGCAGGGCCGTGCAGATGGCAGGGCCCAGAAGGCGGAGGAACATCCACTGCACCCGCACCGTTGACCTCGGCAGAGGCCCTTCTCTGTGCCCACTTCCTTATCTGGGAACGGCAGGGTTTATTCTGTGGACTCCTCCTGCTGTGCAGGCCCTACAGGGCCGCAAGCCAGGCTGATGAGGGAAGTGTCGGAACTTGTGGGGACCTGATGGGAAGCCGGCAGATCCAGCCACCAAGGCTCTGAGGACAAGTTGGACTGTGGTGCAGGTGGTGAGTGAGGAGTTGCTGGGACTTTCAGGAGGAGGAGGAGGCACCCACCAGGATGGGGAGAGAGGAAGCAGGGACAGCCCAGGCACAGAAGCGGCAGACAGGATAGCAAGCTCTGGGCAGGGGCCGCCCCACGGCCCGTGTCTGTCGGCGACTCGGAGTCTGCGCTGTGGCTGGGACAGTGTGTGGGAATCTGGCCGATTTGTTAATCTGCCCTCTGGGCCCATAAATGGCTTTAGCGCTTTATAAACACCTTTGCTTCCCACCCATGCTCCAAATGGTCACCAACAGGCTATGAGATAAGACCTTGCTGAGCTCCCCACGCGGCCCCAGGTCTGCAGAAGGCGCTGGGGTGGCAGGCTTGGCCACGGCTGGGCCCCGTGCGGACAACAGCAGCTGTGTGGGGCCAGGCGGGCTGGGTGGGTGGCAGCAAGCACCTGGCAGCAAGCCAGACGCCCCCCCACCTGCCTCCCAGGAGCCCCTACTCTTCTCCTGGCAGGAGCCCCCTGCCTAGCTGCCATCTGGACCACACTTCTATTTCTCTCTGTCACTTCTGCTGCCCCCGGGGCCTCCATGTCTGCCCCCCTCCTGGGAGCCTCTGTCTGTGGCACTCACTTGAGCTGCCTGATGCCCCAGGGACCAAGGAGAGGCCTCACCCACCCTAGCGCTGCCCGGGGACTGGCTCTTCTTGCGCAGATAAGCCCAACCCAGCGGCCACCATATCTGGGAGCTGGGCCTCAGCAAGCAGCCTCCCTAATCTAGCAAGTGTGGGACTGGTCATCTCCAGGTGGGGAGACAGGCCAGAGCGGAGCCGGCTAGGGGCCCAGGCGTCCCCTTCCAGACTGGTCCCTGGCCAGCCAGCACCGAGCAGAGGGCTTACAGAGCTCAGAGAGCTTTTCCTCTGCAAACATCTGTGTGGTTACCAAGTGCTCCGCCGCCTGGAAGCCGGGCCGGCGGGAGGCGAGCGTGGCCCGCAGGCTCCTGTCTAGACCGCCTCCACATTTGTTCTTAATTTCACGCCCTGCGGGTTCCTGGATCCCTGCGCCCCATAACAAATACACGGGGCAGCGCTTGGAGGTGCTGCCGGCTAGGTCTGGAGGTATTACCCAGAGCCGCCTGTGGGCACAGGAGGGGCTGCCTGGAGCTAGGTGCCGTCCAGTGACGTCTTTGGCTCGGGGAAGCTCAGCCAGTGGTGTCAGGAAGTCCCCACTGCTGGGGAAGCACCCGGGCACTGTGCTGGGAGCTGGAGCTTCCTAGAACGACCTGAACGTTCTGCTGGTTACTCCTGCAGCTTCTTGAACGCAGGTGGCAGAGCTGGGCTCCCAGAGAGCACAGGCCTCAGCTGAAGCTTGTGAGAGCAGGAGGCCCGGGGCCGAGGCAGATGCCTGGCAAGTGTGTGGCACAAGCCCTGCAGCGCTAGGGAGATGATCAGGAGAGTCCTCAATGGATGCCAGGGCCAGGAGCTTCCAGGGATCTTCGTGTATGAAGCTGACCTGGTCCACATTTCCTAGGGAGTAAACTGAGGCCAGAAAGAAGAAATAATCTACTGTGAAAGCAGAAAACACCGCACTGTCTCTGAGCCCAAGGAAGCCTGCGAAGCCCCAGGCCCACCTGTTCTAGACCATATGACCAGGCCACGCTCAGGACCAGCTCCGGCTGGCCCAGGGCCAGAGCCACACGGCTGGGGTACCAGGGCAGCACCCTGCCTGGGCTTCCGGGCACAGCTTGGAGTTGAGTGAGAGGCTTGACGGGCACTGCAGAGGGAGCACTGCCAGGGAGCTGACCCACAGAAAGTGGCCCCGTGGCCCCTGGAGATGCGCTGTGGGGCTGGGGCCAGGCTGTCTCTCCCCAGGTTGGGGCTTACCCTGAGTCAACAGGCCCCAAACCCCAGCTCTTGCCCCACCCAGCAGACCCCACTTCCCGTGGTGGTGGCAGGGCTGGGGCTCCCTCACACCCCTCTTGTGAAGAAGTGCACAGGCCACGTCACTTCCTCAGCCCAGGAGAGATGGCAGCTCCCATGCGGAGCGCCCAGAGGTGCCCAGGCCTGGAGCAGCCCCCGCCAGGGCTTCCCACCCTGCCAGCCCACGCTGCCCCACTGAGCTTCTTCAATAGTAAGTCCAAATGGGCTGCCAGCTCACACCAACGCCCGATGGGTCCCCAGTGCCCGAGTAACAGCAAACACCCCATCCTGCCCTGAATCCCCGCTCCTTGTGACGCTCATCACTGACCTGTCCACCTTCCCGGTAGGGCCGCATGTAATGGGGCTGGGGTCCATGCAGGGACACTGGGCACTGGGTGAGAAGGCAGGGCCTCCAGCCTCCCCTGGTTGCCCCCAGAATCTCCTGGGCCGGTGGGGGCAGGGGCCACTCGGGCCCAGACCGGCAGGCCATGCCCAGGCACAGGCTCAAGGGGTTACAGGTGAACCTGATTACCAAGGAACTTCTAGGCCTTCAACCCAGTCTGGCAGCACGGCAGGAAGCAGGGGGGTTGGGCGAGGCGAGCAGCGCCTGCTGGGCCTGGCTCAGCTGCTTCTTCCTCCCCCTTAAAAATAACAATGTGCAGAAGCAGGGCTTTTACACTTCTCTCTGCTGCCGGGCTTAAGTCTGTTAATTCTCGACTTCCTCTCCCAAGAGCCGAGCGCCCCAGTCCCGGCTCTGGGCCTGGAATGCGCAGGCAATGCCAGCCAGGACACTGTGTGGCTCCCTCCACCCCGCTTTCCCAAACGCATGCCAAGTCCCTGTCTGTTAGGTAGCCCCTCCCCAGCAACCCCACCTGCCTGTGCTACAAGTATCCTCAGGTGAAGATGGGGAAACTGAGGCAGAAAGTGAGCAGAAGCAGTCAGGCCCTAGTGGTCCAGCACCTCAAATTCCAGTTCAGGAAGGCCCTGGGTGACTCCCAGCCAACAGAGAGGGGCACAGAGGCTCACAACAAGTACGCGCCAGGTCTGAGATTCAAGGCCTGAAGGGGGGACGCAGGGCTGGGCTCCCAGCCCCTTGGCACAGGCTGCCGGGAGAGAAGAGCCTGGCTTTGGGGGTGTGGCCTCCTCTCAGATGTCCTGCTAAGGCTGCTATCCCTGGGACTGCTAAGGATGGCAGAGAAGTTCTGGGCCCACAGCCCTTCCCTTTCTGCTGGGTACCCACTGGGCACTGAGCAATGAGCTGTACCCACTCCACCTCAGGGTCCACCTACCCATGGCTAGATGACCAGCTTGGTTTCTCCTGGGCCTGTGCTCCCCAGGTCACCCACCAGCGGGCGCAGGCCCTGTTAGCATCTCCAGGGAGTCCCATAAGCTTCATTTCCCAGACAGCCCAGGCCCTGCCTTTGCTGTCCCCGTCCAGGCCGTTGTCCCCCCTCCGCCTTCATGGAGCCCTCAAAGAAGCACGGCTACCAGCCACCTCCAGCTCTGCACCTTGGGCCACAGGCCCCAGATCAGGGCTATAGGTGCGTCTGCCCCTCCAGCCCCTGATACCCTGATGCCAGTCTCCCCAGGACCCAGAGACATTGTGCGGGAGGGAATCCCAATGCTCCTTCCTGGGTCGGGGTACACAGGGCCTCAGCCCTCATCCTGAAGACAGGGAAGCCATGTCTGTCACCAGCCTTCTCCCTGTACCCCACACAGCTGTGTGCCCAGCCCTGAGCTGTGCTGAGGACCCGGAGAGGCGGGAGAGCAGGGCCACTGGCAGCTGGACGCACGCTGCCCATTGTGCTCTGTGGCACTAGTGGCCTTGATCGTGCCTGATGACTTCTCCTGAGTGTCCCAACAGATCTCTTCCAGAGCTGAGGCAGCCTGGCATGGCCATGCCATCTGGCACCTGGCACAACACAGTGAGACCAGTGGGTGATGCCTCAAGTGGTTGGCAGGCTCCGGCCAGGGCTGCTCCGGTCAGACGTGCAGCCGTCAACACGTGTAGGGTGTGCGGTCACAACCACAGAAGCCGCTCTGCAGCCACGCTGCTGTTTCCGGTCCCAGCTCATTCTCTGCTGTTTTCCAGAGCCAAGCCAGGGGCCTCCCCCAAGGGGCCCATCGCCTCGAGGACAGCCTTCGCTGTGCATCCTGGGAGTCTCTCTGACACAGCTCTGAGTGTGGCTCCCCTGCTCAGGCCCCAAACTCCCAAGGCCCTGGCCTGCCCCTGCTTCTCCTCAGTCCTCTCCCAGCCCCTGTGCACAGCTGGACAAGAGCTTGATGCCCTGGCCACCATCTTGGCTCTTTCCTACCACCGGGCATTAGTTAGTGGCATCCTCCAGGCTGGGAACCCCTCTTCGCCTCCAGCATGCTCTTTGAGCAAGCCTTGCCTGACCCCCACCCTGGAGACAGCTCCTATTCTGGGGTCCCACAGCACCCCAGCCCTCACCCTACACCTGGCATCTGAATTTTGCCAACAACCCAGCAGCAACTATGTATCAGCACTGCCACCCTGAGCCCGGCCTGTCTTGTAGGGCCAGACACGCCTGAGAGACACAGGGCATGGGTGGAGGGAGGACAGGCAGCCAGTCTGGGAGCTGAGACTTGGTGGGGAGCATCACACGGGAAGGCTGAGAGCGGGCAGCGCAGGCAGGCCCAGGACTGGGGAAAGGCCCTCCGCCTGGAGCCCATGAGCATGCAGGCACGCAGCCCGAGGAGAGGTCGGCAGAGGCCGCAGCAGCAGGAGGCCAGGGCGAGGCCTCCCGGAAACACTCTTCACCCGTCTTCCTCGTGCCTCACCACATGGCCTGGCAGCGGGGCTGCTGGACAGCGCTCCTGGCACCCCAGGGACTGCTGGTGTGGCGGGTGCCCGAGCCACACTGAGGGCAGAAGTGAGCTGGAGCCACCTGTGCGTCTTTCTCTGAGGAATAACCCTGCACCCTTGGTGCCCCGAGTGTCCCAGCTCCTGATTCCACCCATCTCACAGCCTGCAGACCTGCTGGGCCCCCCGGCCCCCTTTGAGCCCACTCCCGATCCTCACTGCTTTACTGCCTCACACCAGAATGGCTGCAGGGCACAGGGCAAAGGATATGGCCTCCTGCCTTCCTTCTGTTCTGTTCCGGAGCCCGAGGGTGTCCCTGGCTACAGCGGGGGACATGTGGTAACTCTGGAGCGAGGAGCTGCCAGCCAGGACCCAAACATCCTGCAGTTGGTGGGCACAGGTGGCACGGTGGGCATGGTGGAGAGAGAGGCTTTTAGGGCTCTGTGGCTTCAGTGAGGGATGATGTGGGCTGGAGAGAGGGCTGGCAGGCATGGGGCTCTGGGAAGCTGGACGTGAGGTAGGGACCAGGGACGGATGCAGGTGACCTGGACCTCTGGTCTGACCTGCAGCACAACGGACAGCGAGCAGGTGCCTTTCTGGGGTCCAAGATCTCCACACCTTGTGCTTCCTGAGCCCACTGAGAAGTTGGGAGAAGTGCCCACCCAGGCACCAGAGCTGGACCCATCATCACACAGCAGGTAGTGTAAGAGTCCTGGCCACGTGAGGTCACAGGGGTGGAATCACTGTCCCACAGCATCCACAAGAGCTCTGAAATGATCGCGTGGGACAAGGGCTCTACCTGGCCTCTGTCTCCTTGGAGTCCTGCTCTGTCCCCTGGGCTGAGCCCACAGGTCATAGCACTGGACAGGACAGCCACAGAGCCTGTCAAGATCCCTGAATATTGGCCAGACACTGAGCAGCAGATGTGGTGGGGAGTCGTGCCAGGCCTTAGGGGCCCTCCAGGACCAGGAGCAGCCCAAAAGCTCCTGTGCCAGGGACATCGTCACCAATGGGCACTGACAGGAACGGGGCAGCTGGGCTGAACGCTGCTCCAGTCTTGCCTAAGGAGGTTTAAGAGCAATATCTGGAAGAATCAAACTGCTTTTAGGGGATGCAATCGCACCCCCACCAGAGCCCAGAGACACAGAAATAACTAGCACCCTATAGGCGACTTCTAGTGTCTAGTATCTGAAAAAAATTCTGAGAACATATGAGGTGCGATAAAAAATATGGTAGAAGTTAAAAAAAATTTTAAATTATTGCAGTAAAAGGCACACGGCCATTAATTGTCCTTTAAAAACTCTCTCACACATACTTCAGTTGTGTGGTCGTGGCTGCCTCCCTGTCCTGAATGAATTCAAAATGTCTCTTTTTCATGGTCATTCGGACTTTGGGGAAGAGACTAAAGCTACAGCATGCCAGATCTGGTGAACAGGGCGGAGGAGGGCACAGCCATGTTTTAGGAGCTGCTTTTCTGTTGGATGGTGCTTGGCAGCCGTAGTCACTGTCTTTTTGATCACACCTAATAAAGACACTTGTGAACGAGGACTCCAGAGCTGCTGCAGAAAGTGACAAGGGCGATGGCACGTGTGTGCCAAAGCAGAGGAGTGTGTCGAGAGGTGCGTGGCGAGGTGTCTTTTATTACAGTTCATTTGGGAAATATAAACACTCACCATGCAGAGGTCCCCTTGTAGAAAGGCAGGAAGTTGCTGTTCAGAGTGAGGAGAAAATTCAGCCACTGAAACCAGGCCAGAACCAGTACAGACAGCAGAATTAGGAGAAAAAGTACTGGCTAGATGCTGCCTGGCCCAGGCGTGGAGAAGAACAGAGCGTGTTGGCGAGAGCCCTGGACAGTGAGAACAACCGGGCCAAGCCCGTGAGGTGGAAAATGGCAGGGTTTTTTTGAGACAGGGTCTCGCCTTGTAGTTCAGGCTGGCCCTGAGCTCAGCCTTGAACTCACACCAATCCTCCTGGCTCTGCCTCCCGAGTGCTGGGATTACAGGCGTGAGCCACCACGCCCGGCACTGTGGTATGTGGTACTGATAGCTGGTAGGTGTGAGTCTCCACGCCCAGCATTGTTGTATGTGGTTATCAGGGGTGGAACCCGGGCCCTTGCACTTGCAAGACAGGCGCTGGAGCCACTGAGCTAAATCCTCGGCCCCAAAATGACACTATTTAAGGAGAACACTGCCCTGGATGAGATAAACATCAGATCAGACGCTACAGGAGGAAGACTGTGGTGCCCACAGGTGCAATGAGACACGGAGAGGAAAGAAACCGAAGTCAGGAACCCTCAGGGCCTCCGAGAGGAGGAAGCTTCCAGTGGCCTCCTGGGTCCATGACCCGAATCCCAGAAAGAGGATCAGAAGAAACATTGGCTGGAACTTTTCCAAATTGGATGATCATTTACAAATCCCCCAAGTTGCAGAACATAAACAGGAGCAGCATGAAGAAAACAGCAGCAAGGAACGTTGTAACCCAGTTCCTTAAAACGAGCGATGGAGAGATCTAAAGAACAGAGACAAATCTGAGCCTTCAGCTTGCGTAGCAGGGGCTGCAAGGCTGGTGGGCTTCTCGCTCCAAACAGTGGAAGCTGGAGCAGGGCAGCAGGATCTGAAAGGATTTTCTATCCAGAATAAAAGTAAAAACCACCTGAGAATATCCATCACACTCTGTCCATTGGGTCAAGAGGTGCTTTGCAGATTAATATGACACCTTTCTGGGTGTGCCCATGGGCGTTTCCAGAGATGACTGGTATCTGAGCCAGCAAATGAGGACAGTGACCTGCCCTGTCTGTGGGGGGCACCCTCCAATAGGCTTGCAGCTGGACGGAAAGAAAGGGAGGAAGAGGAAGTTGCAGTGCATTTCAACAGCTCCGGTCTGCTTGAACAGGTACAACTTTGTTGTCGTCACCGGTGGACATCCGACTCCAGCTTCTTCGGTCTCCAGCACAGACTCACACAGCGGCTCTCCGGGGAGCTTGAGGCCTTCAGTCTCAGGCTGGGGCTGCGTGCTAGACCTCTCTTGCAGTTCTTGGGCTGAGCGCCTACGGGCTGTCTGGTGTTCAGTCACCGTGGACTGTCCTGCCTCTGACCGCATAAGCTGTCTGATACAGGCCCTTGTGCACGCGCGCGCGCACACACACACACACACACACACACACTGATTCTGCTTGTGTAGAGAGCCTAGCACCTCACCACCCCTTCCTAAAGGGACAATAGGGGCCAGGGATTTAGCTCATTGGTTCCAGCGTCTGCCTGGCAAGTGCAAGGTCCTGCCTTTGATTCCTGGCACCACATATCATGATACCAGGTGTGGTGGCTCATGCCTGTAATTCCAGCCCTTGGTAGGCAGAAGCAAGAGGATTGCTGTGAGTTTGAGCCTGGGCTACATAGTGAGCTCAGGGTCAGCCTGAACTACAAAGGGAGACCCTGTCTCAAAAAAAAACATTACGGAAGGGACAATAGGAGAGACTGGCACGAACGCTGTCCCTCTGCCTGCAGGACAGGGCCCACAGCTCACTCCTGACCAGGGCACATGGCTTGGACTTGTCACTAGTGGGTTTTCCTTCTCCTTGTGGGTTTGGACCCTGGTGGCCCAATTAGGCAGGTGACGGCACTCAGGGGTTCCAGGGCCTCCTGAGTCCACCGCCATGTCTGAGGAAGACTAGGGTGCAGGCACAGTGGGGTCCTCCCCACTGAGGATCTCACCCTGGACACCCTCTCCTAGCAAGCACAGAGGCCCGGGGATGGGACACCAAGCACGCTGCGCACCGGGCCCCAGCCTCCCACTTCAGTCAATCCCATGTGTCACCCCAGCAGGGTGACAGCAAAAGAAAACCCATGTAATTAAAAAAAACAAAAATAATTCTGCTGTTCACAAGGTCACAAGCAGTTTCCATGGCTACAGCTGTACCCTCTTTGCTGAGACGAGGAGGTGGGACTCTTGGTGGCCCCTGGACCACTTCTGCCCGCTGGCAGGTGCCTGGCTGTGCTGCAGGGAAGGGCGAGGGGATGGAGGAGGGGCCGGGGGAGGGGCGCGGCTACCCGTTCACCGCCCAGGGCTCTGGCACCTGTGGTCAGAGCCCCGCCCCCGGGGGTTCCGGCCCGAGGAGGGCAGCCCTGAGCACCCTGAGGTCTTGTTTTGTTTCTTCAGTGGGCACCATGGGCAGGTGCCCAAGCCATCAGAGCATCAGAGCATCAGAGCCATCAGAGCCATCAGAGCATCAGAGCCCGCACAGGGTGACATGTCCCACCCATCTCAGGCAGCTCAGCTGAGATGAAGGAGTCCCGAGACCCCTGCCCGGTGGGGACAGCCCTGCACAGATGGTGCCAGGGCCACTGCCACCTGCTGGACCTGGGCAGTGCCCCCAGCCTTTCCCTCCACTCATTGGCAGTGGGCCCCCATCTGCCTCGCCCCTGACCTTGTGACATGATTCCTTTCCTGAGCCACTGTCCGCTCCATCACTGTCTCCAGCTCTTAGCCTCTGGCATCTATGCCTTGCTGAGGAACCGTGCCCAGCAGTGACCCACTCTACACTGTGCCAGGCTGAGGCCCCGTGGCAAGCAAGCGGGAGAAACTCCCCAGGCATGATGGCTGCCTCCCTGCCCCTCTTTTTCTCTCCTTGGGAAGATGACAACAAGGATCACATAGGCATCTATTGGGGGGCACTGTGTGCCTGGCATCGATATTACCATGTCAGGACGACTGCACCCAGGTGAGGCCCACCTGTCCAGGTGAGTGGGGGAGGGGCTGACCCTCTCCAGATGGGTGGCGAAACTGAGGCAATGGGGCAACAGGTCCTGGTCGCAAGCTCTTAGCTGAGGAAGGCCTGTGCGTGGTCTCCCAGGAGGCCTAGGACCCAGACTCGGAGGCTCCCACTCCCTACTCTGGGGGCAGGCACTTGTGGGCAGGGCCTGTCCTTGCCCATGTCTTTGGCCTTAGCTGTGGGGCTCCTTGGTCAATGGAGCAGGGGCAGCAGGGACCACGCCCTGGCTCTGGCCCGATCCTGAGGCAGTGAGCAGCTGCGTCGGGGAAGGCAGGCCCAGGATGCAGCTGGGCAGACAAGCAGAGACACCTGAGGGCCAGGACCGCACCCACAGGTGGGTGGGGCTTCCCGCCATGCACAGCCCAGGGAGAGAGAACAGCTGTCCTTGGGGTTCCCAGCGGCTGACTGCCAGGCGGCTTGTTACCCAGCACAAGATGGGCATAGCAGAGCATGCCTGTAATACCAGCACTCTGAGAGGCTGAGGCAGGACGATTTCAAGTGTCAGTCCAGCCTGGTAAACTTAGTTTCTTAAAAAGCCTCTATCCCTCCCAGCACTCAGGAGGCAGAGGCAGGAGGACTGCTGTGAGATTGAGGCTTGCCTGGGCTATATAGTGAGTTCGGGGCCAGCCTGAACTACAAAGTGAGACCCTGTCTCAAAAACTAAACAAAACAACAACAACAAAAAAAACCCACACCGCTACCACCACTAACAAAAAGGCTCTGTCTTTCAAAACGAAAAGTAAAAAAGGCTGGGGATGTAGCTCAATGTGGAGGTTCCCCACGCAGGTGGCTCAGAGCAAACCCAGCGGTACTAAGCTAGCAACCAACGAGACCTGCCAAGGACCCGACCTTTCAGAGGGAGGGGCGCAGCAGGGGCCTCTGGGCTTCTGCAGCAGGGAGGCAGCTTTGGAACCCGCTGAGCATGCCGAGCGGTCCAGCGCGGTCCCTGAGGTGCCCGTCCTCCTGTGCCCACGTGCTGCGAGGGGATGGGTGTGCATCCATGTCCCTGGCGGTGAGGAAGACACGGGATAGGCACAAGGAGGGTCCGGTGGCCTGTCCCTCTGCCCCAGGGGCTAGCAGGCCCTGCAGCCAGAGGAGAAGTGTGACCCCTTGCACCCCCATAGTGCCTCCATCCCTCTGTCCGTCTACTCATTCATCCACTCGTCCATCTGTCCATCTAGCTGTCCGTCCATCCATCCATCATATGTTCATTTGTTCATCATCCAGCCAATCTATTCACTCATCCATCTGTCCATGCATTCAGCCATCTATTTATCCATCCATCCATCCACCCATGCCATGGGCACTGCAGTGCCCGCCATGCCATCCAGTCCAACACAGGGCTGCAGAAAGCCTGGCCCACTATCACTCCGCCCCCCATCTCTCTGTCTTTCACTGGCCTCGGCTCTCTCCACACCGCTCTGCCTGAGGTGGGTCACAGTGCTGTGGCCCAGTCACAAGCCCCGGCGGGGACTTTGCCGCCCTGAGTAGTCCGGAGCTGAGCCCTGGGCAGAGACCCTTTGCGTAGCGATTCTGTCTCCACATCCACTGTTCCTTGGTGAAATGCCGGGCTCAGTGAGTGCATCTTCCTAGGTGAGTGCAGCGCCTGTCAAAGGGGCCGTCTTCCAGGTTAGGTGATTTCAAAGCAACTGCCACCCTCCAAGTGGACAGTGTCAGCACTGGTGTAACAGATGACTCTGGGCCCACAGCTAAGGCAGGCTTGTGCCCATGATGGCGCTGCCATGCAGGCCCACCCACTTCCCAGGGGGGTCTGAACATTTGGGGCAGGACTTTGATGGAACAAAAGATGGCATTTCCAGCTCTGGTGGATGAGGTTGGCTGTCACCACCCAGCTGTCCCAGATTCTAGCCAGCGACCCTTCCGTGCCAGGCTCCATGCCAGGCATGTCCAAGGGACAAAGTGGTCAGCGGCTGCCTGGTCTCAAGGGGACCCAGCCTGGCTATAGATGAGGCCAAGGGGCACACAGAACCAGATGCTGGCAGCCCACTTGGGTCACAGGCTCCCGGGAGGGGCCTAGGTCAGAACTTGTCCCAAAGGGCTGGCACAGATGCCAAGACCTGGAGCTAACAGAAGAGAGCAGAGGAGCGCTACGTGGGGCAGAGCGCCAGGCAGGGTCTTGAGTGTTGTGGCCACAGGATCTGGGAGGGCCAGCTCCGTGGGCCACAGTGGAGTCTGGGTCTAGCTAAGGCTGGGCTAGCTCTGAGCAAGGACCTTGACCATGTGTGACACAGGGACCATCTGGCAGGTGCCACCCCAAGAACCTAGAATCGACCAGCGGTGCCAGCTGTCACATTCCCCCTGAGGGTCTGGGATCTCCCTTGGTGACAGAAGGAAAACAGGCCTATTTTTATAGACAGGAAACTGGGGCACAGAGAGGTTTACAAGCAGCCTTCGCCCACCAGCCAGGAAGAGTCGGCCTGGCCCGGCTCCGACCGCTGCGAGTACAAGCACCAGGCTGACTCCGCGGCTCCTGCCTGCCCTGCCTGCCTCAGCCCCTGATCAATGATGTAGAGAAGAGCGGGCGGCGGAAAGCAAGACATAGCTCAGCGTAACACAAACAATCACACAAGCCATGATCCAGGACACCACCACGGAAACCACCGTGTGGAGGCCGAGGTCTGTCTAGCAATTGGGGGTGGCTTCTCTCTTGTGGGAAGTGCCACCAAGGTAAAATCAAAGTCACGGTAGTTTGAATTGTGGAAATGGCTTTGCACAGAGCTTGGAGCCTTCGATGTAAGAAGAGTTTGAACTGAACTCCAAATGCAGGAAAATACTAGCGGCTTGAGTCAATCGTATGTGTGGCACAAAACCAAGCACTTTTCCAGTGCAGATTTCCCCATCTGATCTGTCTTCCTGGGAGCCAGATTTGGACCATTAGGTCCCAGAATTAGCCTCTCCAAGCGAGGGTTGGGTTTGCCTGGTCTCTGTGGGTCCCTCCCCACGCCCGGGTGCCCGGGAATCTGGAGGGGCACTCACCTTTGACGGGGAATAGCAAATATTGTTATTTTGCCTTTGAAAGTTCCCTGCTGTATGGAGTGAGACCAGGCTGCCAGTGCCAGGCGGGGGGTACGCTTCACACAGCACATCACCCACAGCCGGGCAAGACCCTGGAGTGCCCGAGATGACACCACAAACGCCCTCCCTGTGTCCCTGCGCCCCCAGGCAGCCTTTTTCTTCAGGACTGCAGTGTTTCTCAGACACGAGGGGGATGCCCAGCAAACACTGGCGAGGTTGGGCTGGAGAGGAGGGGGACAGGGCAGGCAGGTGCCCAGAGGGGCCTCAGCCATCCAGGCAGGCACAGGAAGGCTCGGTCCAGGTTCAAAGCCAGCCAGTGATGGGGAAGTGGCCCTCTGAGGGAGCACAGAAAATCAGGGCCATCTGTAGCACCCCACAAAGGAGCAGCGAGGCTCGCAGCGCTCCCTGCCTCTGCCCCCTGCCCCACTCTCTCCCTGAGGGTGCGGGTGACGGCCCAGGGCCAGCACTGTCCTCCAGTCAGGGGCGGCCGCCTCTCACCTTCGTGCTGGGTTCCCTGTGGACACGTCTGGCTTAGAGGATTAATCCGACTCCCAAGTGCACGTCCCTGCCAGCTCCAGCTTTCTGGGGACGACGGCACCCAGCCACGGCAGCCACATCTCAAAGACAAGGCTCAGCTCCTCCCCAGCACTAGGGGGCTAGGGTCAGGACCTTTGACGACCCCAGTGAGGCCCCCACTGGCAGAGCGCAGCGCCAGGGTGTGGACCAGGGCAGGGAGCCTGGGAACCTCAAACTGCAGTGCTGCATGCTTGATTTTTCTTTTATATCGAGCATGCATTTCTCTTATTAAGAAATGCTTTAACATAATTACAAAGAATACAGTGTAATTAAACAAACACAGCATAAAATAGACGAAGACACCTGTCAGAGCTTGAAGCAAGTGCCTGTCTTCCTGCGGCGGCCGTGTGTCTTCTGAAGGGGTGGGCACGGCCCCAGGGACCCCTGATACACCAGGGGGGAGCACAGGGCCTAGAACCTGTGTCCTTTGCCCCCACCCCGCACCTCCCCAGGGCAGCGAGTGGACAGTATGAGGAAGAGAGGGGCCCTGAGCTTGGGCACCTGCCTGTACCCTGAGGGGCCCACTGGGCCATCCTGGACCTGGCTGGGAAGAACTTGGGCACGGATACTGCGTCCAGCCAGCAGACGCCCCCCACGGCGTGGACCCTGCCTGCGTGTCAGCGCCCTTGTCTGGCAGAGCTGGAAATGGAACTACAGGACTCCGAGTGCCCTGGTCTGGAAGATGAGCCTTTGCTCATGCCAAGCAGCACACCAGTGCCTAGGCCGGTCAGTTGGCACATCCTTCAGGCGGACAATACAAGGAACCCAGGGCTCAGCAAGGCCAAGTCACTCACTGACGGCACACCGGGCACAGGCATGGCTCTGTCCTTCACTCAGCCTTGCTGCCACCCTCTGCAGCCAGGGAATGTGGCAGGGTGGCCGCAGCCTGGGAGCCTGGCTTCTTCAGGGCCACTGCTGGGTCCCCAACCAGCCTCCTCCCGAGGCTCCC
Organism: Petromus typicus; assembly: GCA_004026965.1. Lineage (NCBI taxonomy): Eukaryota > Metazoa > Chordata > Mammalia > Rodentia > Petromuridae > Petromus > Petromus typicus. The sequence continues at coordinate 89,100 of PVIR01000805.1, read as the reverse complement.
AGCCCAGCCAGAGGGGAAGGGTGAGCACATGGACCCAGGCTCCTGGCTCAGCCTGGCTCCGCCACTTCCGCTGAAGCCTCAGTACCCTGCCAGGGTCTGCACGGTGGCATCTGCTCATCTTGGAGGCCTGGCATCTGCCTTCCCCTTCCGGGTCAAGCCCCACAAGGCCTATTTGGGTCATCGTTAAGCTGCAGCCCACACTGCTCTCACCATGGCCTCCCCAGCGCCCTCTCTCCTGGACCCAGGGAAGCAGGTGTGCAGGAGACAGCAAGCCAGGCTCTGAAGCCCAGCTAGGCCTGAGTTCCAGGGCTGCCCTGAATCCCCGCCTCGTCCCTGGCCAGCAGGGGGAGCCCCTCGCCACCTGGCACAGGATGCCAAGACCCCGAGTGAAGGAGAGGGAAGGAAAAGACCTTTCCGGCTTCCCCAGGCCTGCGCCCGGGGCTCCCTGGGCCAGGTGCCCATGAGCACCGGTGAAGGGCAGCAGGCCCCGGTCTGCAGGTGACGGGATGACTCACCTGGGCCTGGGCCAGAAACCCACTTTCCACCAAGCAAGTTTGTGGATCAGGGTGCATGGCCTCGGGGCAGGAAGCAGGGTGGGAGGAGCTGATGGCCAGGGCCTGGGCTCTGCACTGGCTCCTTGCTGGGCTGGCCCACAGGGCCAGTGCAGGGCTCAGGGACTCGGGGGGGGGCTCCCCTGAGTGGGGGCACTGGCAGGGCCTGGGTGTACTTCCCGCACAGCAGGGAAGTACTGTGTCTCCTCCCAGCCTTACCCATCCCACCAGGGATCAGCGGGCCTGGCTGCAGTGGAGGGAGAGGAGGGAACCTGCCTCACACGCTCACCGATGGGAAACTGGGGTCTAGAAGACAACGACTGGCCCAAGGTCACTCTGAAAGGTGGGTGGAGCAGGGAGTAGTTGTCTCTCCATCCGGGCCGCCTTTCCAGGGACCTCCGTCAGAGCTACTGAATCCACAGCAGTGTGAGTATCGAGCCTCTAGGGCCCCTTCCCCACCTTCAAGAGAGGTGAGGGTGGCATCTACAACCCCAGAATGTTCTCCATGCTCCTTGGAGCTCCTTACACTGGTCACCGTCCCAGGCCCGAGAGGCTGGGTAACGTGGGTCCTCCTGGGATACCCAGCCCTGCTAGAGGGCTGGGCCAGCCGACCCCACAGGGAACCCGGGTGACAGGGACCAAAGCTGGCACAAGGCCACTCTCTGTCTCCTCACGTAGATGCACCCACAGTTGCCTAGGCAAGAAAGGAGAGCCCACTCCTGCTGGCCGAGGCCCTGTGCTCTGCAGCGGCAGGGGCGCCCTCGAGCTCCTCGTACGCAGGCTATGCTCTTTGACCAGTCACTTCACCCCAGCCCCAAGGTGCCAGACTCTGTCCTCAATTCTACTCTGAGTCAAGGAGGTGGCATGAATGCCACCTCTGCAAGCTGGACACTTGGGGCCTGGAAGTTCTCGTCTCTGGAGGCCCCAGGATTCTGGCTGGCATGGTCAGAGGGGCCGTGAGTCTCAGTCCTCCGGAGCCCTAGATTCCTGGAAAGCGGCTGGGGATCCAGTGAGCTCAGGCCCCGAGGACGCCCCTGGGGCCCTGCAGAAAGACCGGTCCTGACTGAGACGCACGGGTAGGACCTCAATGCCCACAGAGCCCTGGCCGGAGAAGGAGGACACGGGCTGCAGTGCAGGGTGGGCCGGAAGGGAGGCGAAGCTGTTCCTGGGTTCTTGGTGCTAGGAAAACCCAAATGCCCATCTGTGCCCCTTCCTGTCCCCACCATCTAAGCTGAGGTTTCAACAGACAGAGGTGGGCGTGAGGTGGTGCCAGGCTGGTATTGCTGGGTGACCTTGGGCAAGAGATCAAACTTTTCTGAGCCTCAGTTTCCTCATCTGTTAAATGGAGCCTGTGATCACCCCTTCTTTCTCATGTGAGTGAGGTGGGCAGAAGGCGCTGATAATGCAGGTCAGGTGCCCAGCACAGAGCCTGGTAAGGGCTGAATCTCAGCAAACAGCTTCGGCTCAGGTGGCAGAGGCTGGGACCATATTCCAGGTGTTCTTGGGACCAACTTTCCCTCCAGGGACCCCCACTGTAAGCTCCACCCCAGACCAGTTGGAGGGACAGGAGCCTCCCTTCCCACAGAGGGGCTCCTAGCTCCCTTTGGCCCTCACTGCCCATTTTGGCCACTTTGAGGGTGACCACGACGGAGCAGGTGAGGCAGGCGGGCATCCAGAAGAGCAGGCAGTGGACCTGCTGCTAAGCGGCCCGCGGGGAGAGCTGCGGTGAGCGCCCAAGAGGCGGGGGCTCCCCAGCCCGGGCCGCGCTGGGTCCTTACCTTGACCGCGGGAACAGCGCCCCCGGCCGCGAGGACTTGGGCGCAGTGAGGGCAGCCGAGCCTGCGGGACCGGGCGGGCGAGGTGGGCGCGAGGGGCCCCAGAGCCCCCGGGTCGGCGACTGCGTGGCCAGGCGGGAGCCCTGCGCGCTGCCGTGCGGCGGCTCCGGACCCGCTGCCTCCTGAGCGGCGCGCGCTCCAGCCCAGTCCCCGCAAGGGGCGCGCGCAGGCGGGGAGGCGCGCGCGGGCGGGGCTGCCGCGGGGACCCGGGCGCTGTCCCCGGTGCTGAGGGCTCCCGGGCTGTGGCTTGGGCCCAGCGACCCTGTGAGGGGGACTCCCACAGCAGTGCCCCCACCGGCATCCCTGTCGATCGGTTTCCGCGGTGCTAGGGTTTGCTACGCGTGGGCAGTGCCTCCCGGGCCAGCCTTGGACGCGTTACTTCTGGCGCTGCCCGGAAGGTTGGTTTGAGGACCAAATTCGGTGTCCCAGAAGTGCCCTATGCACTTAGTAAAGGCTCCCCTTGCAAGGGGTCATTTCTCTGCTTTGGACAGCCCTGCCGGCAATGGAGAGGAGGGCAGGGCTGGCCCTGCTCTGCTCTGCTGGTGGCACAGGCTGTCCTCGGATCCCATGAAATGAAGTGAAAGCAAGGCAGACCCAGGCCCCTGGGCAGGACTCCCTGGCCTTCCAAAAGAGGGGTCCCCAAGGCCGGCTGGTCCCCACCACCCAGGAGGCCCTGAGTGTCGTGTGGCCTGGGTGAAAGTTTGTCTGTGATAGTGGGACCAGTTACCAGCCCAGAACGATGCCTGGAACGTGGGAAGCACCACAGGCAGGGCTGCGCTTCCGGTTCTTGGCGCTGATTACTCTGGAGGCTGAGGACAGCCTTACCCTGGAGGTGCGGATCAGGGTTCAGGGGACAGACGAGGCTCTGGGAGCCCTGGAGATTTTGCAGGGCTGGTGGCACAGGAGAGGAGCAGCTCCTCAAGTCCCGGTATGGCTGTGGGTGGGACAGGCACACAGTTGCAGATGTCCAGCCTGCCGCATCCCCGCTGGGTCCCGAGCAAGAGTCCTGCTGGATTTCTCAGAGCCAGCCGGGCCACTGGCCCAGAGGGCAGCCTACGACACGCCAGAACATGCCACACTCCTCCTCATAACTAATGAGCATCACTGCCCCTTCCAGGCAGGATAAGTAAAGTCATCTGCCTCATTTCTCGAGGGACCAGAGGCTGCTTTTGATTCATTAATTAAGCAAGTAAAGGGCCTGGCTCCACCACCCTTATGTCATGATAAACATCATTGATTATGTGCTTAGCACCCTGCAGATGCGAGGCTCAAGGCTCAACGCGTGGCCAGGAGCCAGCGCTGTCTCCATGTCCCTCCTGGCCTGATGGCGCAGGGGACAGTACCACGGTCCTTGAGGCAGAGTGAGCAGAGACCTCCACCACACCCCCTTCCTGGGCCGGTGCAGGACTTCCTGGCCTCCCACATTCCCCCCAAGGATCTCATCCAGCGTGATGGTCAGGAATCCTGTATAGGAGACAGGCAGGAAAGATGGGCGGGAGGGAAGGAGGCAGGGCGTGGGGAGGAGGGAGGGAGGGAGAGGGCCTGTTGGCCGATCGATGCCCTCAGAGTCCACTTAGAGCCCTGAAGCCCAGCGTTTTCAGCCCTGGCCAGGGATTTTTGCTCCAAGGTTGTTTAGATCCTGGCAAATGCTTCCTCAGCACCGGACCTGTCCTGACTACCAGCTGGCACACCTGGCCTCTTCCTCCCCAGTGTTCTGCGGAACCTCAGCCTCAGGTCAGAGCCCTCTTCTGACCAGAAGCGCTGGCAGCAGCTCCAGGCCCTTCCATGCTACAGCTCCCTCTGTGCAGTGCAGGGGCCTCTCTGGATGCCAGCACTGGTGCCATCTTATGATGGGCCCCATTGTATTTAAACCAGGGCTAGTCTAAGTGACCTACACAGTGTACAGCAGATGCCTTCTTCCCCCTTACTTCAGAGATGGGAACAGAGGGGTACAGTGACTTACTCAAGGTCACACAGCCAGCAAAGAGGTGGCTTCATGGCACAGGTGTCATTCGGGCAAGCATGCTGGGTGGCCACCACCAGACTCTCGAGACAAAAGCATGACCTGATTTTAAGCACAGACTCATGTCTATAAATGAGGAGAAAGTGTAAGAAGGGTGTTGAATCGACTTCACGTAAACAGCACCCCGTAGGCTGCTCCCTGCACCTGTGGGGAACACTGCAGTGCCTCCTCTGGGCGGGTCAGCCTGGGGCCCACACACCTTACCTGCAACCCCGACTGGCAGCAGCTACTCCACCTGGTCATGCGTGTCTTTCTGTACACGAGCGTGTGCCGGTAGCACGGCTGACAGATGGCCACGTTGGTTGGAAACTCCTTAACATACTGGAGCATGGCGGCACTTGCACTAACCCATTTCCATGCCAGGCAAGTGGGGATTTCACAAGATCAGCCCAAGACCGCACAGGACAGTGCCGTCTTCTGGTGGCAGCAGCAAGGGTGACAGGCTCCCGGGGAAGAGTGTCAAGAGTCCCTTTGGTTGGGGCTGAAGGTATGTCACTGCTGCCCTCCTGAACAGTGCCAGCCTGCAGGGACAGAACAGGGTGCCAAGGAGCGACCCCCCAGGAAGGGAAGCAATGCTCCTTTGGGGGCACCCTCGTTGGTGTGAGTTTGCCATCCTCAATGTATCCAGGCAGAGCCAGCCAGCGCCAGGGCTGGCAGTGGGTGAGATGTCCGAGGCGCGGCCTCGGTGGCCAGTGGAGCCCCGGGTCTGCCTCAGAGTGGGCTTCAGGGACTGCCCTGCAGGGACTCCATGTTGGGTGGCCGTGGTCTCCCCATGCTGCCACCAGGCCAGAGCACTTTGGCCCTTACAAGCTGCCACATTCGGCCCTGGTCATCAAGAACTTGTTTTCTTTTCCGAGTTCTGCCAGGCACACACATCCCAAGAGGGCTTTCAGTGTGGGTGTCTAAGGTGTGATCAGAAAAACGTGTCCAAGTGTGCCAGAGCGAGCGAGAAGATGAGACGCCCAGTGTGCATGCAGAAAGGGGCGGTGGGTGCGGCGGGGTTGGGTGGCACCCTAACCACATCCTGAGCCCAGAGCTGCCCGGGGGTATGGGGTGCACTGCCGCACTGGCTCACAGCTGCAGATCACCTGTCAGGAGGCACTTGCTGGTGGTGTCAATGACTGCCACATTGAATGACGTTGTGACAGCTAGCTTTATCCATGCATTCTTCAGGAATCACCGCTGATGGATGAGGCAGAGACGTGCAGGTGGGCACGTGTGGGTGTCACAGATCACCCCAACAGACAGGCCGTCCTGGCAGGGAGGAGGGGAGAGGGTCGGAGGATGAGCGCGGAGGGCCGGCTGTGTTCCAGCACCTGCTGTCCGGCCGGAAGTCCTTCCCCCTCCCTTCTCTCTCTCCCCTCCCCCACCCCTTGCACATTCCGTGGGTTCAGAGTCCAGGGTGAACACCCGTTACCTTGAACCCAGAGCCAGGGGCCCAGGGCCTAGGGCATGTTTCCTGAGCTGGGCAGGAACATGGTGGTGACAGCTGACATCCATGGCTGAGCCTTCCTGATCGCTGTGACAAGCACTTGTATTTCATGGTGCGAGTCTCGGTGAAGCGCCCAGACTCGTAGAGAGGACACAACTCACTCAGGCTGCATGGCGGTCAGGACCTGCTGGACCCCTGGGCAGTGCCAACCGTGTCCTATGCCCTGGCACGGCCCTCTGTCATGATGAACATAAGAAATGAAAATCAGAGACTGGCTCGGTGGACCGTAGCTCCAGACTAATGTGATCTCTGACCTCTCTCCTCAGCACAGACTTGCAGCAAAGATGGTTCATTTTGACCCATGGGTGAACACAGAGCACTACCTGGGCGACACTTGTATATGCCGTGCCAGCCCTGCCTGGAGCCCATAGCCCAAGGCCTAGCCCCGGTACCACCGGGGCTGCTCTGCTGCCCAGGACTCATGCTGACACATGTGCCCCAGCTCTGAGGGCTGGTGGTCGCCAGTCTGACAGGGTGACAATGCGTGTGTGGATTGGCAGCCGGTGGGGGAGCCGGAAAGAGGCAGGATCCACTGCTTTGTTCCCCGCTGTGCCTAGCACTGGCACTGGTGCCCTTTGTTGAGTGAATATTCGCTCCCTAAGCTCTCCTTGTGGGTCAGGTGCTGAGTCCTTTGTGTGCACTGCAGACCCTAGACTCACTCCAGCCGCCCAGTCTGGGGTGGCAGCGCAGTTGGCCACACACTCTGAGGTCACCACCATCGGATCCTCTCATGGGGCAGGAAACGGGCCAGTGACAAGCTGGGAACTGAGCCAGTGAGCAGGCAGTGGTGACCGCTGCAGAGCCTCTCCCCTGCCCCCTTGCGGCTCCCCGGAGAGAGGGCAGGGCCAGTGTGCCTGGCCCCAGGGGTCTCCTCAGCCCTCCCCACCCCCACACCGCATCACTCCACCCCCACCTGGCCTCCCGAGGCCTCCTGCGCTCCTATGACGTGCTTTGCATTCTCAGCCTTCCCTTGTCTCTCCCCTGTCAACGCAGGGACTCTGGGAGGAGGCTGGGAGGGGTGGGTCATGGGAGAAAGTCTGGAGATATTAGCATGCCCAGTGGCAGAGGGCAGTGTGCAGCGCACAGCTCCAAATCAGGTTCCCTGGCTCCTCTGCCATGGATCCGGAGTGGTGGCCGGAAGCATGGCGGGGGGACAGGGGACTGCAGCCCTGCACCCTCCGTGTGGACTGTCGTCAGCCCTGACCAGGTGGTCACAGCAGAGGGAGTCGCCCTTATCCCTGTCTGAGGAGGGAGCCCCTCCCCCGGGCCTCCTGCTTCACTCTGAGCCCCCTTATCACAGGGTAACCACAGGCCTTGCTAGGCAGCCATTGTCACACTCCAGCTCCAGCGGCCCCTCCTGTCTTTGCCCTTCTTCGCCGTGTGGGGTGCAGTTCTGGGGAGCCCTGCAGCTGCGATGCTGAGCATGGTGGCCTGGGCGTCCCTCCTCCCTTCCCCTAGGAACGGAGACGTCACCAGGCTGCTGCTACCTGTGGCCTCTCATCTTGCACCTGCCCCTCCCAGGACCCAGCCCCTTCCTCAAAGCCCCCAAAGCCCCTAATCTGAGGGGGCAGTTGCTCTGCCCAGTCACTTCTCCCTCCCAGACTATCGTCACCTGTCTGCCCCTTCCTGCTGGCTGGGAAGCCTCCCCACTGGCTGACTGCTGGCCTGCTCGTGACGCTGGGAGGACTCGCCACCTCCACTCCTGTGTCTCCATATTGATCTGTAGATGCTCACGCAAGGCCCTGTTCTGTGTGTCTCCACCGGCCCAGGCGACGTCCCTGGAGGGGACAGGTGCTGGTATTTTATTGGCTATTTAATTGAACAATCTTGACTTTATATTCAGTTTTAGCCTATCTATAATCCTGAGGGCCATCATGCTAGTTAAGGGTGTGTTTCCGTTTGCATTTTGCTTGGGTGCTGGCGTGGCCAGGAACTGTCCTGCCCTTCTGATGGGGAAGGGCATCTGTCTGGTCATTGTTGCATGCCCATCGCACAGGGGTCTTCTGCTGTCTGGCCCGCTATCTGTCCCTTCACCAGCATGTGGCAGATGCAACTCCTCAATCCAGGACACTGCCAACCAAAGGCTGACACTCCAGGCCCAAGTATTTGCTGGGTTTTTTCTGTGTTCTTTCTGGCATGATATTCTTTCATAATCAGCTTGTGAGGCTGGGAATCCTTCGGGGACTTTAACACTGCATTGAATTCTAGATTAATTGAAGGAAATTCGATCCCTTGAGGGCCAGAGTTGAGTGGCAGACACTTAGACCAACTCACTGTGTCCGAATTCGGTGCCATGTGCCCTGGAAGGCTGCTCTGTGTGTCCTATTTGGGAGATGCCAGAGCTGTGGGGGGCGGAGTGGAGCATTCTGCAACCACAGCCTCTGCGGTGCCAAGGGCCCCTTGACTCCGAGGGAAGGATAGCTGACGAGCAGCCCCCACCTCCGGGACTCCGGGAGACGTGCTTGTGGTCTGACCGGCTCCGTGGAGCTATCAGGACAAGTTTAGCAATTTGGCCAGACACAAAATGGATACTGAAAAAGAAGGGGTGATTCTGTACCCACTAATACAACCCAGTTACGTATATTGTGAAAAGGTGATTCTATCTGAGAAGTACAAAGGGAGCTTCATTGAATCGTCATATTAATTTTTTTAAGTGAGACAAATATGGTACAACCAACACACAGGATCTGAATGGTTAGTAAATGAATATTTGAACCATATGAATAAGATGAATAATGTCATTCTCTGTGTTTTTCTTGCACTTTAATGTTTTATTAAACCAAGAAAATAATATACTTCATTCCTGATGAATATAAAGTAACTTAGAATTTAAGCCACATTTAAATGGATTTTTATCTTCCCCTCATTTTGTGTCTCTTTTCTTCCTCTCTTTTGGATTGAGGTTTTGTTTTGTTGGAAAACACCCTGGAAAAACTCTTTCTGAGGATTTGCTTGTTTCAACTGTTTCTTTCCAGTGTTATTTCTCCCAAACTGGAGCCCCACGCGTGTGGGACGCAGACTCTATAGCAGCCGGGAGCAGAGCACTGCTGTCCCCTGTGACCAGGTCGTCAGCCAGTCACGTCCGACGCCCGCGCTTGCAGGACGGCGCTCCGCCGTGTGGCCGCTCACCGCTCCTACTCCTCCGCCCAGCCCCGCAGCTTGCTCTCTCCACACGTCAGGGTCCTGCTGTGTCCTGCTGACCGGGAATGGCCCCATGGCGTCCCGTGGGCTGCACTGGCTCTCTGGGGCCTGGAGACTTCATCAGCTGTGTGGGTGCCGTGCCCCGGGGCTTGGGGACATCCGGCCATCTTCCTGTCACGTGAGGAGCCCGGGGAGTGTCCAGCAGACCCCATGGCCCACCTTCCGCTGTGCGTCTCCTTGCCCTTCACACTGTCCTCGCAGGGCAGTACCCGCCTGATCTTCCAGCTCACCAATTTGCTCCTCCGATGGTGCCCGTCTATTTTAAATTTCTGTGATCTCTAATTAGCTCTTTTATATAAAAGCCCATTCATGCTTCATGAATAAGATAACCGCTTATCTTTCTAAGGATGGTAATTATACTTATTTTAGAGTCTCCTTCTGTTGACTAATCCTCGATGCCTCCCTGGGCACTGGAGTTTCTGTCCTCCCTCGACACTCTTCTCTCTTCACATGTTTGGTCCTGTGGGCAGCGAGCCCAGCTCCGAGCTGAGACTCCCCGTTCGTCTGTCTGCCACTGTGGTGTCTGCTCCTGTGTCTCCACCGCAAGACGGGGTGCAGTTGAGCCCCCTGCGCAGGTTTTGCCTTCTGTCTCAGTTGCCAGGGCCCACCAACATCCCAACCACTAAATGAAAGATTCCAGAAGTAAATAATGCACAAGCCGTCCACATTCTTGCTCTCAGTGTCTGGCTACGGCTGTTCATCTCTTCCTGTGCCTAATTTATAAACTGAACTTCATCACTAATACATATGTGTAGGGAAAACCACTGTATTTGCAGGACTCCATGCTATCCACGGCTGCAGCCCCCCACAGCATCTTGGGCCCCTGTATCAAGGAGTGTCGTGTGTGGCCAGGCTGTTGTGGGGAGTTTCTGGGACCAGTGCCCCTGTTTGCCCTAGAGCTGGAGGCTGCCTGGCCACTGCCCGGCCACTGCCCTACCGCTCCCCACTGGTCCAGCTGGGGGCTTTGCCTGCCTGAGCTTCCACTCCGCGCACCCACATAGTGCAGAACCTACGCCTCTCCGAGGATGTTATTTCCCAGGATCTTTCTCCTCCTGCATCCCTGTGTGTGATTCACACAGGAAGAAGTCTGATCTGATGAAAAGACAGTTATTAAAATCAATACTATTGTGGTTTTCATGATAGTTTTTTAAAAAAATATTTCTGAACACTCCAGGACTTGCAGGTGGAGCACGCTCTGCCTGCCATTTGCAGGACACCTCTGAAGGCTGTGAAACGCCCTACAGGCACCTTGCCCAGCAGACCTCTCTGCTGGGAAGTCCTGCAGGCCGCAGCAGCGCGGGACACCACGTCTTTCTGTGTGGATGACACTTTTTCATCAAGAGGATTTGGACCAGCTTGATGTCCTGAGCCCCTACAGGAAACGGTCAGTTGGCTTAAGCCACAGACAGCTAACAACCCAAGGCTTCTCTCCAGATAAGCACGGAGGCAGCTGGGCTCCGACTGGTCACCGGCTCGGTCCCTCATGTCCCCTCCACCCCTCCAGATATAGGCTGTGTCATATCCGGGGAGTGGCGCAGGTTTAAAAGTCCCTTCCATTCCAAGTGGAGTTGTAGCAATGACGATTCCATCCAGTGTGGTGATCACATCAGCCAGACCAGGCAGGAGACCGGCCTGGGCTCTACACCATGCCACCATGTCCCAGGCCCTGGAAGGGAGCTCAGCCAGGCCCCTGTGCAGGGAAACCTGCAACCCACACCCTGTGGCACTGACACACAAACAGTGCTGTCCCTGACAGGACATCCCATCCCCTGGGCATAGGCGAGGCATCACCCCAAAAGATGTCCTCATCGTCAGCACCCAGTCGTGCCACCTCCCCACCGCCGCACGAGGAGGCCCTTGTGTCCTGGCTGTTTCCATTTGCCCTTTCCTCAGTGCCTCAGGGCCCAAGCGTCTCCATAACTTCATCAGCAGCGGAAATTGGATCAGGACGCACAGATCCCTGCCTGCCTCTTACTGCTCGAATGTCAGGGCCCCGGGGCGCGGAGACCCGCTGGTCCCGTCCCGCTCTCATCTGTGAGAAGCAGATGGGACCTGATTGAATTTGTGTCTACGCAAGCGGGTGACTGTCGCTGGGGGACACTGCCTGGTCCAGCGGCTGATCTGACCTTCAACACGGGCTCAAACCCGTGAACCTGTAGGAAGCTCTTTGCTCCTTGGAGATATTTTGTCTTTCGCTGGTGGCACAGCAGCCAGGCTTGGGGCACCCTTCTTGCCCAAGACCTCGTGGACCGGGAGACTGACATCAGGCAGGAGCCTAAATACCAGAGACCCCACAGCTCGACTTCTGGGAATTTACTCTGAAGAATCATGCAGGACAGAACACAGAGCTAAGGGGCAAAGCCCAGCCTGCAAGTGAAAAGCCAGGGGAGACGGCATACGCAGCAAGCCAACGAGAAAGACGGCTCCTCAGAAATCGGAAACAGAAAGGCTGTGTGACCCGGTGGTCCTTTACCCCAGACAAGCAGAGCAGGGCTTAAGGGGGAATCTGCACCCGCCTGTTTCCAGCAACATTATTCCAGAAGCAAAAGGGGAGCCCCGGAAGTGTCCCTCTGCAGCGGTGGGTGCCTGATGCCGGGCCATCCCCGCGGCGGGGATCTTACAGAGGAGTTGGAGATCAAGAGTGCCTAAGGCTGAGCAGAGTTGGTCACCAAAGGATGAGGCCCTAGGAGCCTCTTGGGTGGGAGGTCGGTGGGTGCGAGGCCCAGGCAGGCAGGGGTGGAGTGTTACAAGATGACCAAGGGCCCAGGTGGCTGCCGGACACGCACGTGCTTAGTGAGCTGTGCACACCTGGCGGCTCAGATGCTGAATACTCCAGAATGTGATCCCCAGCAAATGCGTAGGGCGAACAGTTGCAAACATTTCAAGCAGGGGAAAGGAAATCTGAAAGATATGCACCAAGTAGGAATAGTGGTTATTTTTGAGACTGGAATTCCAGGGGCTTTCATTGGCATTGTGGAGAAGTTTCCATGCTTAGAACAACAAAGATTGCCGTGGATCTGTCCCCACCCTACAGATCGGCACACAGGAGCAGGAAGTCAAGGGTGTGTGTTCCCATGTCCCTGGACAGGGAGGCCCATGGGAGCTGCTGAGGTGACCAGATGCTGCCCATCAGCATCTCTGAGATCCAGTTCTGCCCCAAGCTAGGGGTGGCAGTGACTGCTCCAACCTTGGCCTGGGAGAAGTGAGAGTGTTTGTGAGCAGGACTGTGTGAGCGTGTGTGGGCAGGAGCTCTGCAGGTGTGAGGGTCAGCCCAGCTCACTGTCCCTCCCTGGCCTCTAGGCACAGAGGGGACTCGTGCAGAGGTGGACAGCCCAAAGTCTCCCCACCAGTGACAGTGGAGGCATCACTCTGGGCCTGACTGCTCTTGGCCCTAGTCAGCAGTACCCAATCCAACCAGCATCCCCTTCCCTGCCAAGTTCTGGGGCAGGTGGGTACCTCCCTGCAATGTCCCTGGGCCCAGGCCCTCTGCTAATCCCAATGCCCTCCTGCCTGGTGCCCAGCGCTTGACAAGTGGGGCCATGGAACAGCCTTGCGGTCAGACTCTGGGCCACCTGGGCAGCCTCATCCTTGGTGCAGGGTGCCCTTGGGAGGAAGGCCTGGGAGCACATCTTTCCTTCTCCCCCTTTCCTGCTGGCCACTGCTCAGGACGAGGGGTGGCAGCCACTCCCAAGGGTGTTTCCTGGTTGCTGGCACTGCCATCACCTGCTGTGTCAGCTTGTCCCTCAGAGCTCGGCCTTGGGCAGGCAGGATGTGGCCCTGCATATGGCCTCCCTGTGGGGGTGGCCTAGCTGGGCCAGGGCATCACTCGGCTTCGGGCCCCCAGCCCAACTGCTGCACTGTGGTTGGCACCGCCCACGGCCAGGAAGCCAGCCGCAGCTGGCTCACGTGGCAGAGTCGATGGAGGATTATAGCCCGCTAAAGCCGACAGCATCAGAGAGACAAGGAAGGCAAAGGGCTTATTAGAACACCGAAATTGGTTCCAAATGAGGCCAGCTGTCGTCGAAGTGCCTTGGAGGGAAGCCAGGCCCTGAGCCTCACACACAGGGTTCACTTCCTGACATGGGGACAGTGACACTGTGGCCACCCCCAGCCCACCCCACCCTCGGAAGGGAGAAGGGCATCCCTGCCCTAAGAATAAGACCCGCCTGTGCGCAGAGGCCGTGTCTGGCTGGCTCAGCGCTGTGCTGTCCAGCAAGTACTCAGGGCGGGTGGTGTCACCTCTGACGAGGGTGAGGGCAGAACTCGGAGTGCTGCTTCCTCCCCTGGGGTCAGGTTGCTGCTTTTCAAGGTCCACTGGTGCCAGGAAGGACACGGTGTTCAGATCACACGGGACCTGCTTCTCCGTCTGCCTCTGCTTTCCTCGGAGGTTGCATTTCTGGCCTGTGCCACCTTTTCCTGACTCCAGCAGAATTTCTGTGACCTTGACCAGGGAGATGCATGGCCCCTGGCCGCGAGCACAGCCCCGCGACCCCCGGTGCAGGCAGGGTCCCCTCCCTCTGTTTCAGGTGTGATCACAGACCCTGCTCCTGAACCCAGGAAGGAGCGGGAAGGCAGGCCTGCCTCCATCTCCTGCTCACTGCTAAGGCTCGGGAACTGGCACTTCTGAAATCCCCTGCATCTTTTCTCTTGGATATAGAAAGTGGCCTTGTTCCAGCCTGGTTCTGAGCTGGAGAAGGAGGATGTCTTCTGAAGCCTGTTAAAAATAAACATGTGTGTGCGGCACTCTGGTGTTTACTAGGGGCTGTGCATGCCGCCTTCGCTCCTCAGAGCACCCAGCAACTGTTGATCTTACCCCATATCCAGGTGAAGAAAGGGACCCTCTGCCTTCGCGATCCCTCCCAGGGCCATCCTGGTCCGTTGCTCCTGGCCTTGCTGGGCTGAGAGGAGCCTGAGGAACCAGTGATCTCTGGTGACTGTCTTTCCATCCTACGGACAGACGCTCCTTAAAGGGCACAGAAGGACTCACGTCGTGGGCCAAGCTGAGCCCAGCAGCACTGCCTTTGGCACCAGTGGCACCTGTGCTGCCATCGCCCGTGTGAGTGGCACCTGCCACCTCCGGAGGCCTGTACCATCCCGCTGTGGCCACCCCCACAGCTCCATGTGGCCCCCAGGGAAGGCTGGAGCTTCCCCCAGGCACTTCGCACAAGGACACAGCTATTGCTTCTATGCACAAGGGCTGTCAGTTGCCTCCTGTGCAGCAGGCACAGGCCGACTGCGAGGGCAGCAAGGGACTTAGAACTGGGGCCACAACACTCTGGGGTTCCTGGTGCTGGACAGAGGAGAACAGAAGTGAGGAGGGGCGAGGAGAGAGCTGTCAATCTCGCCTGGCACTGAGTGGGGTTGCAAGTCATGCCAGGCCCAGTAGGCTGGGAGGGTACAGATCCAGGGCCCTCTGCTCCGGGTGAGCAGGAGCTGGCATGGGGGCGCGGACAGGAGCAGGCTTGTCCTTCTCCCTCCTTTCCCTACAACCTGTCCCAGCACCACCCTCTCTGCCTGCCCCAGCCCTGCATCCCCCAGCAATGCGCCCACTCCTTCTTGAGCAGCCGTGGCACCAGCTGGAAGTGCTGGGGAAACAGAGCAGGCGACAGTGGGAACAGCAGGCCTCGGGAGAGTGTCTAAACAGAGACTATTTGGGGACTGTGCTTTATTTTTAGTTTGAAATCGATCCACACCCCCAGTACTATAGAAACCATATGGCTCACAGGGCCCGGTCCGTAGCCACCAGGGGCCACCTCTGGTCACCTCAGAAAGCCCCCCCCACCCCGGGGCTGGCTCCTCCTCTCTGGGTAGGGAGGGGTCCTGGTACTCTGGGCGGCAGCCTGTGCTTCAGAAGGAGCTGCTTTCCAGACGGACCTCGCTGGTCCACCTCACTTTCCCCTGACTATGTCGGTGTGTCATTAGAGCAATTAGCAGAAGGAGCAGGCAGAGCACTTGGCCTGGGGCACGGGCTGGTGGGAGGGCCACCAGGACAATTGAATTCCTCACCAGACTAATGCAATTACCAGGCAGACTGCACCCAGCCCCTCCTGGGGGATAGGGCATAAATGGCCCGGTGGGCCCAGCAGGCTCAGCCCGGCCATGCAAGACCCCGGCCGCCAGCATCGTGGGCCCGGCCTCCCCAGCCCTAGCATGCGTGAGGCAGCGTCCATGTACGGCACAGCAGTGGCCGTCTTCCTGGTCATCTTGGTGGCCGCGCTGCAGGGCTCAACACCACCCGAGAACCCCTTCCCCTACCACATCCTCCTGGACCCCCAGGGCACCCTGGAGCTCTCCTGGAACGTCAGCTACATCCAGGAGGCTGTCCACTTCCGGCTCCTGGTGCACGGGCTCCGGGCCGGGCTCCTGTTTGGGATGTCAGACCGCGGTGAGCTGGAGAATGCCGACCTCGTTGTGCTCTGGACCAACGGCAACAGCGCCTACTTCGCCGTGAGTCTCTCCCTCCTCGGGGCCCCACCTCGCCCACCTGGCAGCCTGTCTGGCCTTCCCTGTGAGCTCTTCCTCCTCCACCCAGCCAGAGGTGTTTCCCTGCCACATTCAGCGCTGGAGTCTACTCCGATCTCAGCTGGGGTGGCCGGTGGTGTGGGCACCACGGGGACACTGAGATGAAGGAGGAGACTGCCTGCAGTGCACAGAGGATCCGCAGGCCACTCGGGGCCTGTGTGAGTGCAGTCCCCACCGGCCTGCTCTGCCAGGGACAGCCTGCGCCACAGGCAGGCGTGTCCTGCACAGCAAGGAGGTGGCATGATGCCTGGCACAGTAGGGAGCCATGAGCAGTGCCCACATGGTTCACACACCATGCAGTGTGCCTGTGTTTGATTACGCGCAGATGCACACACACACACACACACACACACACACACACGTGGTCCCAACCTCAAGCAAGACAAACCCACTGAGATCAGGACCACAGCTCCTTCCTTCAAAATGAACTTCATTCTTGCCTTCGATGGCGCAGAAGTGGAGTCGCCCTTCAAACTTTTCTGTGGGGTCCCAGCAAGCAGCAGTGTCAGTGCAAGAGTGAGGGCCAAGCTTGGTCACATCTCCTTCCCCTTCAGCTAGGACCGGTCCCCAGGGCCTCTGCACACAAACCCCAGTTGTCCCTGTGACCACAGGAGCGAGAGGCCCAGAGGCGTCCTCCCCTGCCCCCACATCAGGTGCCCGCTGAGAGTGGGGAGAATGAGCCCGTTCACCACCCGGGCAGGCCCAGGGCCTCTTTCCTAGAACAGGCACCGCGCTGGGCCTTGCTCAGGGCCACCAGGCAGGACAGGTCTCGGCCCATTCTGTGGCTCAGTCTGGTGTGCGGGGTTGGATCCCTGCAGGAGTCGAGAGCCCCCTAAAAGACTGAGCAACATTTTCTGCTTTTCTCTGTGAAAATGTTGCACAATCTTTTAGGGGGTTCTTTTTCTCAAGGAAATGGCACCGTGTTGCAGCATCAGAAGCAGGATTAAAAGCACAGCCGGAAGTCCTCACAGCAGGGCCAAGGCAGTCCTGACTGTGCTGGCTGGGGAGGCGCTGGGCCTGGCCTCACACTCCGGAGCCCCTGGGTCCTGACTGGAGAGCCTGGGAGGGGAGAGGAGGGTGGGATCGGCCACCCAGGCTCGGGAGCCTTTCTGGGAGAATGGGACCAGCCCCCCAAGCCTCAGGCGAGGCTGGCATGCCTGGGGTGTGGCTTGCTGTCAGGGAGGACGCCAGGTGTGAGCGCCATCTTGAATGTTCTCTGCGGCTTCCCTCTTGCTGCCTCCCCCGTCGCCCATCCCCCCCTCCTCCCTCCCCCTCTCCTTTCCACGGCCATCCCCCACCCTCACCCCTCCTCCTCCTCCGGCTCCCTGCCCATCCTTTTTTCTCCTTCTGAGGAATGAGAGCGGTACTGGTCCAAGGCCTCGGTCCTGTTGGAACCTCTGGCCCTTCCCTGACAGGACAGATTTCTGGGTCTTTCCCACATGGCCTGGGGTCTCAGGCAGCCTCCCCACGGGAGTCTGACACTCCTGGCTGCAGAGGAAGCAGCAGAATGGGCCCAGTCCTCAGCAGACAGATGCAGGAAGTGGGAGGGGCTGCGGTGGCTGGCCTGGCACGCCCAAGCCCTGGGCTCCGTCCCAGAATGGCGAAAATGAGAGACAGACAGACAGATGACAGTAAGACCCACTGCCGGGAGTGGGGCCCAGGGCTCCAGATGAGAAGCCGTGCCAGGAAAGGGCGCTGGCACCAGCCTCTTCCTGCCCCCACCCCGAGCCTGCCTGCAGGATGCCTGGAGTGACCAGAAGGGGCAGATCCACCTGGACACCCAACAGGACTACCAGCTGCTGCAGGCCCAGGGCACCCCAGACGGCCTGTCCCTGCTCTTCAAGAGGCCCTTCGGCACGTGTGACCCCAAGGACTACTTTATTGAGGTAACGAATGGCATGTGTTGCCACCTCTCACTGGGTGACTGTGGCCTGGGCCTGTGTTGTGAATGTGACTTACCAGTGCCATTGAAAGACTTGTTGCCGTCAGTTCCCAGGGAAGGTGCCGACAGAGCCGTGGGGGGCACGCTGGGGGCACCAGGCTCAGCCAAGGCAGGCAGGAGCCAGGGGAACAGGTAGGGCGAAGGGGGCTGGCCCAGGGGCTGGCAAATTGACCACTCTGAGGCTCTGGGCTGCAGTGTGGTCTTCAGCTGCTGTGCATGGCCCGGGGATGGGGCGAGAGTGCTGTGTAGGCTGTGCCAGTCAGTGAGGAGGTGCCACTGGGGCTGCTTCGGGGTCAGAGAGCTCCACACACTCATCCAGGCTGGTTCGCGGGGGAGAGGGGAAAACGTCAGCCTTTTTCATTTTCCCCCAGTGCTAGGGATTGAACCTAGGGCCTTTGCACTCAGCTATACTCCAACCCTTCTAAATGTTTATTTCACTTTTTTTTTTAATGTTGAGACAGGGTCTCTCTAAGCTGCTAAATCGCTCAGGCTGTGATTAAATTTGTGATCCTCCTGCCTCAGCCTCCCAGAGAGCTCGGGTGAGAGGTGTGCACCACCCTGCCTAGCTTAATGGCTGCTTTTTAGCTCTGTGGTTAATGAAGACCCAATAAACAAATATCAAGCAGTTAGTGGTTTTCCTGGAGGGGAAACTGAGGCAGGGCACTAAGGTCTCCCAGAACCGTGATGGTGGAGCTGGTGGTGGGGGGTCACTGTGCAGACAATGGTCAGTGACACCACTGAGGTTCTGGTCAGCTGTTGGGGCTCTGCATCCTGGGGCCAGGCCAGCCTGGCCCTAGGACACAGACACTCTGTCCGGCCAGCGTCTGGCCAGTCGTGGGTCAGTGTAGCCCCATTTCCCCAGCTGCCGCACACAAGGTTCCCGCAGACTGGAATTACGGGCCTGGGCACACATGCCCGGGGCTCAGTCTGGGACACAAGCACAGCTAGGGTCTCAAGTCCTCTCACTGGCAGAGCCGAGAGCAGGCCATGGGCGGCTGTGGTGAGCAGGAGCCCACGCTGGGGCCCATCTGACTGCAGGACGGCACCGTCCACTTGGTGTATGGGATCCTGGAGCGGCCGTTCACGTCACTGGAGGCCATCAACACCTCCGGCCTGCAGACGGGGCTGCAGCGCGTGCAGCTGTTGAAGCCTGAGCTCCCGGTGCCGACGGTGCCCGCAGACACGCGCACCATGGAGATCCGCGCCCCCGACGTCCTGATACCTGGCCAGGAGACCACTTACTGGTGCCACATCTCTGAGCTTCCCCAGGGCTTCCCGCGGCACCACATCGTCATGGTACAGGGTGCTGGGACTGAGCCCCGGTCCCATCAGCCTGCCCCACGCCAGGACCCTGAGCTCCAGCTTCCCGGCCTAGACGGTGGTAGCCAGGGTTAATTCTTGTGTCTGTCCCTGGGCCTGGGTTGCTGTCTGTCTGTCTTTCCCCATGGTGAAGCAGCTTAAGGAGAACTTGGTCACCATAGAATGCACACGATAGCTACCCGAAGCCGCTACTGACTGGCTGGGTCCACTAGGGACCCCGTGAGAGCCATGCCCAGCACTGGGCGCTGCCCATGTCCTGAGCAGCCCAGAGAGGCCAAGTGAGTGCCTGGTGTCACACAGCAGGGAGCACCCTGGTCTGCCAGGGGCCGCCCTGCATCTGCGTGGAGCTGCGGGCCTGGGTATTGCCCTGAAGTTCCTGAGCAGGAGGTAGCCCCGAGGGTTCCTGATCTGTCGCGCCAGCAGACTGCCTGGGCCTGGACTGCCCACTCCTCCACCAATTCCCGGCCCCATGGTGTCCCCGAGGCTGTGCCCTCCTCCCTCCTCATCATGGCTGGGTGGATGAGGCTGACAGGTGCAGGGAGGTGTCTGCCATGCCAGGCTCCCTGCTCAGGATGCTGTCCCTCTGCAGTATGAGCCCATTGTGACCGAGGGCAACGAGGCCCTGGTGCACCACATGGAAATCTTCCAGTGTGCCGGCGGCTTTGAGACCTTCCCACACTTCAGCGGGCCCTGCGACTCCAGGATGAAGCCCGAACACCTCAACTACTGCCGCCACGTGCTGGCCGCGTGGGCGCTGGGTGCCAAGGTGCGTGGGACTGTCCTTCGCGGAGCAGCTGGGCAAGCACAGGCCTTTGGAGCCTCTGCTTCCTTGATGCATGGGGCTACCAGGGCCCGCTTCACCCCTGGGGTGTCTGCACCCCCAAACCCACATGCCCCATGCGCCATACACTTTGTGGGTACCAATTTCACCTTTTGCCGGAGTCCAGGGCTTTGTGTGCAGCCCTGGCAGGGGCTGAAGGTGGCTGGGTGAGCTGTGGTGGTCTCACAGATTCAGACCCCAAGGGGGTGCCGTTGTCTGCTCAGGAAGGTCTGTGCTAGGGCAGCAGGTGCCCACAGCAGGGCACCAGTATGATCCAGCTGCCCAATGCCACTGTCCCCACCCTGGCCAGGACCCTTCTCCTGACTTGTGTGACCCCCCTGCCCCTACCCCACAGGCGTTCTACTATCCAGAGGAGACCGGCCTCCCTTTCGGGGGTGCGGGTTCCTCCCGATTCCTCCGTCTAGAAGTCCACTACCACAACCCGCTCAAGATCCAAGGTGAGTCCGACGGGGACAGGTGGGTGCCTGGCGTTGCTTAGCATGGCATCCCCAGGCCTTGGTCTGTCTCCTGGCTTGTAGACATACAAGTCTGCTCTGTCCCCCGCCCCTGGCCTCCTCTTGGGACAGGGCCTGTGGGGCCCGCATCTCAGCCAGTGCCAGGCAGCATCTGGAACACAGCGGGCTCATCACTTCATCCTTCAGTCCCAGTGCCACCCACCGGGGAAAGGGCAGGGAGAAGTTTCTCACACCCCTCTGCCAATGGGAAAGCTGAGGCCCAGGAGCACAGGGACCATCCCAGGTCCTTGGGGTGAGCAGGGGGTCTAGGCCAGCAGGGCTGGCTGCCCCCAAGGCCTCAGTCACACAGCCTTGCAATGGCTGAGCTGCACCGGGGCCACGAGCCCAGCTACTCCCAAAGCTGCCTCTGTGGACAAGTTTTTCACTCCTCAATGTGGGTGTGGGCGTGGGCGTCAGCGCAGCCGTGGCTTTGCTGGTGGGTCCCCTCCCGTGGGCAGTGGTGAGGAGGGTGCCAGCCTGAGGGATCCGTCCCTGGACAACAGGGCAGTGCCGGGGTGATTAGCCGTGTGTGCCTCGGGCGACAGAAGGGCCTCGGCGCCCCAGTACCCAGAAGCACTGTTCTCTAAGCCTCCGGGAGGGTGGCAGGATGGAGCTCTCCCCTTTACGCAGGCGCGGAGGTGGCAGGTCTGCCGTGGTCACCTGTTCTCACGGGGCTGAGTCTACTTCCTTCGCTGGGCTCAGGTTCCATCTGTGTGCTTAGACAGTGGTTCACATTACCCAGCTGAACTCAGGTGCCCAGGGCAGGGGCCCCAGACTCCCTCCTTCGGGCACACCACGTGGTACCTAGCCCAGGAAACGCAGACAAAGCATCTTATCTAAGCCACTGTTTGTGGAGGGTCTGTGCCAAGGAGGGGGGGCAGCAGGGTGGGCAGACACAGGCATGCCCTCCAGGAACTTCTGAAGGGAGTGAGACAATTCACACATGCTCCAGGGCACACACAGGAGCAGGGGCAAGCCCAAAGAGGGCGAGATCCACGCGGTGCAGTGGCCTCTTCCACAGGACTGGGGGACAGGGAGGGTTCCCACACGAGAGCTGGTGGAGGGACAGTGTGTGTGTGCAGAGAGGCTGGTCACAATGCAGAGAGCCCGGTCCAGAAGCACAGGCAGTCGGGCCGGCCTGCAGGGACCAGAGGCTGCCAGATCACGCCAACCCTAAAGGTGGACCAGCCCGAGCCTGTCTTTAGCTGGGAATGCCAGCTGATGCCACAGCAGAAACTGAACATATTTCCTGCTCTCTGCTGTACCAGCACCTTGGGCCATATGCGGCCTCTCCTTACCCCTTTGACCCACAGTGATAGTTGTTCCGGTGAGCGAGCAGCAGAAACAGCCTGATAGTTGAGCGGCTGGGAGGCGGGGAAGCTTTTGCCGGGCTGGGCCGGCGGATGTGGGCGGGGCTTGCTCAGCTGGTCACCCGCCCCTCTGGAGGCTGCAGAGCGATACTTTTTCTACCCCACTGAATTATGTGCAGCAGACACAGAGGAGGCCGCGGGCGGCTGGGGCTTAGTGGGCCGCGGGATTTATTGCTCATTTAAAAACTGAAAGCAAATGGATTTTTGAAAACTCCTTAAGCATCAGACAAGTCTATCTCCTCTTGACGATCTGCCTGTATTTATGGATCCCTTGCCAGATATAAGCCGGCTTCTGTCACTTCACAAGTCTTCAGAGGGTTGCTTTTTCTATAAATATCAAAATCCCAGAATTATTTCATTATTTAATCCTCATCTGAATCTTCACCAATCGCTTCTGCCTTTTATTATTACCCTGTGATGCAATCAGCCCAGAAACATGGGTGCTGCCGGAGTTTGGATGTCAGGGGCTCAGCAGGGGGAACACAGCCGCTGCTTCCCAGGCCTCAGTTTCCCCATCTGTAAAAAAGAGGATAAAGTTTCTCGCTGAGGTGACCACCTGTGCCCACGGAGGCCCTTCCGGGAGGCCACAGTGTGTCCGGGGCCGGTGGTCTCCACGTGTGCAGAAGCCCTCACTTCTCCCAGAAGAGGCCTCAGCTGTGGACGGAGACCAGAGGGGACAACAGTCGCCTGGGGCCGCCCCAGGTGCCCGAGCAGGGCCTGGACTGCAGGATCCTGCGCCTGCTTGCCCAGGCTTTTCCTGAGACATCAGCTGGTAGACAGACACCTCGGGTCGACATGGGACGGTGACGGGGTGAAGGGGCGCTGCGGGCACCTGCTTCTCGGGGCTTCTCTCACCCACGCAGCACTTGCCTCCCAGTGCTCTTCTCAGAGGTGGTGGGGACATGTTCCGGCCCTCTTTTCCTGTGTCCAGGCCACACCCAGGCCCTGTGCACCCCATAAGCCAACCTCCTGCCAAGGTCCCTGTGGACTCAGGGCAACAGAGCAGGCATAGATGGCCACTCGGCCTCCCAGCCAGAGGCGCTGGGTCTCCAGGTGACCAACCTCTGGGCACCAAGGGGCCTCTGCCTACCGTCTCTGCCCCATAGGCCGGCGCGACGCCTCAGGCATCCGCCTGTACTACACGGCCACACTGCGGCGGTTCGACGCGGGCATCCTGGAGTTGGGCCTGGTGTACACGCCCGTGATGGCCGTCCCGCCACGGGAGCCCGCCTTCGTCCTCACCGGCTACTGCACGGACAAGTGCACCCAGCTGGTGAGAAGCTGGGCGGTGCGGGTCCTGAGGGCGGCGCTCACCTGTGCTTCAGGGGAACCCGCCATCTGCAGCGGACAGGGCACACGGCCCTGGCTGTCGTGTCACTGTCCTCCCGGCACCGCCCGGGACAGCCAGGAGGACAGCTGGCCCCTCGTCATCAGGGCCGAGGGAATGTTCCAGACAGCAGCTGACTCTCTAGCCTGAGGCCAACTTTCTTTAGATAGAAAATTTCCTGAAACACGTCACCGCTCCGTGTGACTCAGCCACGTCCCTGCCTTCCCCATCTTCTGCTGCTCCAGAACGTGGGCATGACGGGTCCCACCACACACCTCCGGCTGCTGCCCCTGTCCCCATCACAGTGACACCGCTGTACCCTGCCAGAGATTTGAGGAGCAGAGCCCTCGTGGCCACACTGGTGACGGTGGCTGGATGGGCCTGCGGTTCTGGTTGAGGAAGGCAGGCGGCTCTCAGCCTCCAGCCTGCCGTGGCAGGGAGCTGACCTGACCAGAGATAGGAGCAAGATGCCGGTGCCCTGATGGCTGCTTCCGGTCCGTGTGCTGGGCCCGCCGCTGACTGCAGCCTGCCTGCCTGCAGGCCCTGCCGCCCTCCGGGATCCATATCTTTGCCTCTCAGCTCCACACACACCTGACTGGGAGGAAGGTGGTCACCGTGCTGGCCCGGGACGGCAGGGAGCTGGAGGTCGTGAACAGGGACAACCACTACAGTCCGCACTTCCAGGTGGGCCCCTCCCTGGCCTGCCTACCAGTCTGTCCCTCGGCCTTGGAGAGTCCCCTCTGTCCGAGTCTACAGCGGCAGTGGCCTCTAATGGTGCACTTGGGGGCCCCGGCGGCCTGACGGGCATCATCTAGAATGGCTGTGCTCTTGTTCAAACCCCAAACCCAACCTGGGTGTCTCTGGCTCCCCTAAGAGGCCAGGAAGAGCTTGCTCCCCGGGACAGTGGAGCGTGGTGGCCAGGAACGAGACACTCTGTTCTCTCCCCCAGGAGATCCGCATGCTGAAGAAGGCCGTGTCCGTCTTCCCAGTGAGTGTCCAGGCCCTGGCAAAGAGGCCAGAGCGGGGAGACGAACAGGGTGGGAGAGTAGAGTGCCCGAGGCGGGGCAGAGCCGCCCAGTGCGACACACGCAGGACATCAAGGAGGCCCTCCCGGTCAGGACTCGGGGTCCCCTATCATGTGGGAGGGGAGGCCCAGGCCGGGTGGGGACATAAGCTGCAACGTGACCGGGTGTGCTGTGTCCTGGCCCCGGCCCATGTCCCAATAGGCCTGCGTCCCCTGGGGACTCAGACGGCAACCTCGCAGGGGGAGGCAGCCCCGAGTGCCTCCCGAGCAGTGACGTCAGCACACCTCCCACGGCGCGGTCTCTCGGGGACGGGCCTGCGGGCGCTGCGGTGCTGCTAACTGTCCACTGGCCCATCCCCAGGGCGACGTCCTCATCACTTCTTGCACATACAACACGGAAGACAGGAAGCTGGCCACTGTGGTAAGTCACCTGCCCTCTGGGCCAGGTGCAGTGAGGGCTCTATGGCTCTCCAGAGGCTGCGCCCTGACTCTGCCACCGCGTGCCGGTCTGTCCCCGCATCCCAGGGGTGTGGCCCCGCCTCCACGGCTCAGCTTCCCCTGGCTCCAGCATGCCTGGTTCGAATGTCCCCTGCCCCCAACCCGACAGTTAAGAAGGGCAGAATCTCTCCAAATCAGCCCTGCTGAGTCAAAGCAGGAATGGTGCTGCCAGCAATCTGTGCTCAGATCACGCTGCCGCCTGCTCTGGCCTGGCAGCCACTGTGATGGCCATTAACGGGCACTTGTGTGTCAAGCAGTGGGTGGGGTCCAGAGCCCACTGTGGCAAAGACACCTGCAGCAGGCAAAGTGACGGCAAAAATTTGAAAAGCGACCAAGTTGGCAGAGAGCAGGGCCCACGGCTCTGGGTACGGAGAGAGGTGGTCAGGGGAAGCGAGTGGAGGGAGGCCGTGGACTCCTCCTGCCCGGGCACACAGCCACAGGGAGCTGGGGACATGGCAGCCGCCAGGCGAGTGTGCGCCAGTGGCTACAGCGGCGTGACCGGAGCGGGTTTGGCTGTGGACAGTCCAGGCCAAGGAGCTGGGAAGGGACATGCTCCGGGTTGGGCGTGCACATGGCCCCAGGGAGGTCGGGTGGTGTCGCCCTACAGGGTGCTAGAGGGTCCACACCTGGGTCAAGGCACCTCCTAGGCCTCCCCCATGAGTCGTGAGGTCAGGGGGACCCGATGTGGGCTGCACGCAGCCAGCACCTGACATCGCAGCTCCACACTGCATGGACACAGACCTCTCGCTGGTGCCTGTGGAGCCTCCGTGGTTGTGGTTTTCACACGGCTCGAGATGGGATTCTCACACCGCACCAGGCGCGCTCTCCAAGTGTGCAATTTGGCAACTCGATCTATTCCCGGACACCCCAGATCCTGGAGGAAGACTGCTCAGCATCTGTTGCCCACTCACTACACACATAAAGCAGGCCAAATTGTATCCAGGCCAATCGAGGAAATGTGCGTGGTTGCCATGTCTCTAGTACCCCTGCCTGTGTCTCCAAGGTAGGGGCTGTTGCCTGCATCTCCTCAGGTGAGACGCAGGGCTCTGAGAGAGCAGACCCTGCCCAGGTGGCACAGCCAATAAAATGCTGGAAGCAGGCGCTATTTCCTCCCTCCTTTGGCTTGCCCTGGGTCCTGGTCACTAACCTGGGGTGCGGGAGAGTGTGGTGGGCCTGGCACCCTTGTTTTTCTGGATGAGCTCAGTCTGTGACAGCAGCAGATGGCCTAGCACCCACGTGTGGCTCTAGCCACCTGTCCATCACGCACAGCTTGCAGTGGGTGGCCCGTAGGTGGCAGCCCAGCCCCATCCCACAGGTGAGGTGCTGGGAACCAAGCAGGGGACTCGTGGGCACCAGTATGGCAGGCCTCGAGTTTCCTTCCCAGAGCTATCCCCTGCCCAAAGCAGCAGGCCAGCTCACCAGGGGGCATAAGCAGGACATCCTGGCTGCCCTCCTACTGCACAGCAGACTCCACAGACCCTAGGCAGCAGGTCACAGGCCCAGTGTGACGCTTCCGCTGGCTGTCTTGGGACTGCCCATGCCCTCCATCTTTGGCACCAGGTGGGAGCAGGGAGAGGCGCTTCCAACAGGTGGGTGATGGAAAGGCGGCCTCTTTTTGGAGAGCAGGGTGGAAGCTCAGGGTGCTACGGGGGGGCAGTGAGCTTGGGGACCAAGAGATGGGTGAGTTGGGACCAGACGAAAATGCAGCCAGCTGCCCAGCCTACTGGGCCATGCCAGCCTGGGCGGACCCGCTCACCACAGCTTCCTGGTAGATGACTGCAGAGCTGCCTGGGCTGTCTCCATGGGAGCCCAGCTGAGCCCCACACCCTGCTTTTGTTCTAGCCGAGAAGGACTTTCCTCTCTCTACTCCCATCACGCCCAAAGGCTGCCCCTCCACCCCTCTGCAAGCTCTGCGTCCCTGGCTCTGAGAACGCACAGCCGGTGGGGCCACTCTGCTCTGCCCATACTGATGAGATGTGCTGTGACCTCCAGCACTATCCCTGCTGGAGCCCTGTGCCTCTGCTGGGTGCCAGGAGTAACTGTGGCCCTGGCACTTGCAGCACGAAGCTCTCGCCTCTATTCAGGAACTTCGTCTGCCAAGGCAGTGCCACTGGCTTCAGAGCCAGTGTGGGGTTGTGCTCATGCTCGTGAGACTCGGCTCTATACCGTAAGATAAGGACAAACTGACCCTGCTCCTACTTGGATTTCACAGTCTCCGCAGCCATGTCCTTTGCACACGCATCTCACCCGTGGTGTGGGGTGCTGGGTTCGTAGGGTAGCTGGCACTGAAAGGTGTTCCCTGCTTGCAGGGGGGCTTTGGGATCCTGGAGGAGATGTGTGTCAACTACGTACACTACTACCCTCAGACACAGCTGGAGCTCTGCAAGAGCGCCGTGGACGCTGGCTTTCTGCAGAAGTATTTTCACCTGGTGAACAGGTGGGCGCCTGCCCAAATCCTTGGTACCCAGACATGGGGGTCCCTGGGCACTACTGGGAGGAAGGAGAACAGGAAATCCAGGCCCAGTCCTGGAGTGGGCTTAGCACATGTGGCCCCTGGACATCCACCCCCTCCGGCCCCACCAGTGTCCATGGTCAGCATCACTGGTCAGCCCTCAGCTCCTAACCTGCCCTGGAGCAGAGACACAGAGCCATGGCCACGTAGAAGCTGGGTGAGGGCACTGCCCGCACTGTTGTCCCGCTGTCCCTGACAGGCCACTCCCTTATCCATACAGGTTCAACAGTGACGAGGTGTGCACCTGCCCGCAGGCCTCTGTGCCACAGCAGTTCGCCTCGGTGCCCTGGAACTCCTTTAGCCGCAACGTGCTGGCCGCCCTGTACGGCTTTGCACCCATCTCCATGCACTGCAACAAGTCCTCCGCCATCCGCTTCCAGGTGCGTTCTTGTCCTGGGGTGTGGGGCTGCAGGAACCAGCTGGTCCCCCTCAGCCACAGCCCTCTCCCACCCAGCCCACAGGAAGAGGACCTCAGCCAGAGGCGAGGGTGTGGATTCCATTTTGGGCCAGAAGCATTCGGGTTGAGTCAGGCAGCTACAGGGCAGGGCAGGGCAGTGAGGCCGACACCCATAGGATAGCACAGCAGTTCATCTCCTCCCTGACTGGAGGTGGGACCAGCAGGGCCTGGCAGCCTCCTCCAGTGCCACAGAAGCCTACGAGTGCGCCCATGAGCGAGCCTCTCTCCTTGGAGCCCAGTGGGATTCAAGATTCCTGGTCCAGGGATACGGATTTAGCTCAGTGGTTCCAGCATCTGACTGGCAAATGCAAGGTCTGGAGTTCGATCCCGGTAACCACATACCACAGTGCTGGGCATGGAAACTCACGCCCACCAGCAATCAGTACCACATACCATAGTGCTGGGCATGGTGGCTAATGCCTGTAATCCCAGCACTGGGGAGGCACAGTTCTGTGAGTTACAGGCTCTCGTGCTCTACATAGTGAGCTCAGGGCCAGCCTAAACTACAAAGCGAAACCCTGTCTCAAAAAAAAAAAAAAAAAAACAAGAAAGAAAGAATAAAAGAACAAAAAAAGATTCCCAATCCATTCCCCGCTGTGAGCTGTGGCCTGGGGCATTAGGGGCTCCTGGCCAGGTAACTAAGTCACCAAGGGACATTCACATAGGTGAGACTCTGAGGGGCAGCTTGGGAGAGAGGAGCTCAGTTCAGATGAGGAGGTGGAGGGCAAGAGCCCAGAGACTGTGGGGAAAGTGGCTGGGGAGGGGCCACCCTCCCTTGACCCCCAGCCTCAGTTTACCTCCTGGTCCCCTCCTTGCAGGGAGAGTGGGATCTGCAGCCCCTGCCTAAGGTCACTGCCACCCTGGAAGAGCCCACCCCGCGGTGTCCAGCAAGGCAGGCACAGCACCCTGCTGTCCCCACTGTGGTCAGCATTGGCCATGGCAGAGGCTGAGAGGGACTCTGCTCCAGAGCCCCCCTCGTGCTGTCCCCCGTGATTCTGTGCACCTCACTGAAGACCCCATGGAAACTCATTGCGGCCCCATCTGCTCCATCACCCCCCCATCCCTGCATGGCCGAGCAGGTCTGTGGGGCAAACACGGCTTCTTCCACTCCTGCAGACTGTAGAGGACAGGACCGAGGGCCTGGGTCCAACCTGGCACCTCCTGGGACAGTCACTCTGACTCTGTGGTGTGCTCCTGCCTTCGGTGGTCCCTATTGGCACGTGTGTTGCCTGTGCTACTTAAATACCTCCCTGCAGTGTGGCTGTGGTTCCTGTGGGCGACTTCCCTGCCACTATGCAGGACAGCGGGCAGAGTGAGGGGCTTGCCTGGGAAATTGCTTCGAGGCAGAGTAAATAGATGTTTTCACTCACCTAGGGGGAACCCCAACACTTCCCACTGCCCAGAAGGAGCTGGCCAAGAGCCAGCAGGGTCCCGGGTGCTACCGCGGGAAGTGGTAGGGTGAGCACCAGCTTCCGGAAGATGAGGGACCAGCAGGGGCCAGCCGGGCTTGGGCCTGAGACCACACTGTCGACCCCTGGTCCGCCACTTGGAGGGGTGACAGGCGGGCCACCTGGCTGCCTGGGCTCAGCCTTCCCAGCTGTGAGGGGGCAGATCCCACGCAGTTCTGAGCCCTCTCTCTGGGCCCCGTGTGGTGCCAAGCGCTCTGCCCACGGCCAGGCGCTGCCTCGAGCCTCAGGCTGGATTGGGTCGTCACTGGCCCCTGCTGAGCTGCGCCCAACTAATGCGGGCTCTGCTCTCCGACGGATTCCGGAGTGTGACGGATGGGGCTCCATTCAGCCACATCAGCGAAACGCTGCCTGCCCCAGGAAGCAGGCCGTGATGGATGGGCCCCGGGGCTCTGCAGACACTGGCTCGGCCGCCGTGTCCCCTCCAGCCAGCGCTGTACTGTAGAGTGAATGCGCCCAGCTGCTCCGCACCCCGCTCCGTAAATCACGGCTGTCCGCCACCCTAAGTCAGGGGCAAGACCGACGTGAAATACCAGGCTGACAGCACAGCCGGTGCGCTGGGCCCTCTGTCATCTTTACAGCCCTGGTGACGGGGCAGTAGCCTCGCTCTGACTCGCCTCTGACAGCCCAGGCCTCCTAGGCTCGGGAAGGGTGTGAGGGAGACTCACTGGACACGGCAGCAAACCTCCCACTCAACTGCACTCTGAGCCCCGAGGGACCCTGTGTGCGCCACACGGAGAGGAACCATTAGTGCCCATCTGTGGTCCCGGGAGGACTGCGCCTGGGACTCTCCCGCAGCCCCTCGGCCATCTACAATGTCACCCCCAAACCCACAGTCCGCCACTCCCACTCCTCTGGCTATTCCTCCCACAGAGACCTTCCCGCACACAGTCCCTGCCCCCACCAGTGTGACCAGTACGTCCTCAGACCGCCACTCTGGGCACGATCCCAGGAAGCCCAATGAACCGGCCAGCCCACTGCCTGGTCCCAGGACAGATGAGGAAACCAAGGCCTAGAGACCTGGAGTTGGGCCGGCATCCCTGAGAGTGAGTCACAGAGGCTGGAAGGGACCAGGCAGCACGTGGCGGCTCGGGGTCCAGGCTCCCAACCTCCACCTCCTCCTCTGTGAAACAGGAAGCCTCGGGCTTGCCCAGGACGACTCAGGGACACGTGTGGCCCTCAGAGGGGCTGCGTGGCCAGGTCCCCCCATAGGCCCTAGGCAAGGGGGGTGGTAGAAAGAGCCGAGCGTGAATCTTGCTGAATGGTCCAGGGAACTTTTCCTCCTTGGCACTAGGTCTCCCTGGAGGAGAAGGTGATCTGTGAGGGATGGCTTGAGGGGAAACTGAGGCATGAGTCAAACATGGACGATAGTGATCTGAGACCCCGTGTCATGGGCCGGTGGCTCTGAGAAGGCTTTCCCGCCTGCAGAAAGGGAGGGCAAAGCACGAAGTTCCTAGTTCTCCTGTCCCAGGCCTGAGAGGCAGCCAAACTGAGTACCAGCCACGGCCCACTCATCTCTCTGTGCCTTTCCTGGCCCTGGGACAGGCAGTGCTGACTGATCTCCACTCACTCACCCCGTTCAGGCTCTCCCTTGCGGGCTCCAGCCACCCAGCGCCACTCAGCTGAGCTCCAGTCTCTAAGCCATCCACCAAGTTTTACTGTGCATTTTCTGAGAAGCTCAGAGGGCTACATAGCAAGGTCCTCACACCCGGGACCATACAGATTTGCTGGAGGGTGGGGACCGGACAGGCCACAGTGCTCTCTCTGTCCTGTCCTGGTCTGAGGTACAGCAAGGCAGGCCTGGGCGAGGACAGGACGCACAGGTGATGGGTGTGTTCCCTGAGGTCCGTGGCTCTCAGTAGATCCCCTTCACTCTCTTGTTGTCAGGGTCAAAGGGGGATTTCAGGTGGACCTGGGCAGCGTAAGTGACCCCCATCCTCTCCAGAGCATAGTCCCCACTCTTCACGAAGTCTAGTGAGACCTAAAAGCAGAGAAGGGGACAAGGTTCTCTGCCCGTCCCGGAGAGGGTACCAAGCTTCTACTCACCTGCTCCTTGGGGTGAGCACCCGGCCCTATGCCGAAGCCAACCTCCTCAGGCCCAGCTGTGGGCAGAGTGGGAGGTCATGGCCCATGTGCCTGGGGCGGGTTGGCGAGGGGGTACCAGCTGAGCCCTGCAAGCCCAGGTCTGGCAGCCAGGGTGACTCCCGCAGGCTGCACCCTTCCACCCCAGGAATCCCAGATCCCTGGGAAACAGGCAGGACTGTGGCTTCCCTGGGCCTGGGCCAGCAGGACAGCTGCACAGGCGGAGCAGAGACTGGCGGCCAGGCCAGGTCCTGAGGGGCAGGCAGGGACGGAACGGCTCTGGACAGTGCAGCCTCCCAGCCCGCGCCCTGGCTCGGCCGCCCAGTGGCCCTTGAAGGCCAGGAGGTGGCACTGTGCCCAGCTTGGCGCTCAGCTGATGATGGCACACTGGCCATGCCCTGGAGTGCCCAGGCCTGCTGGGGGCCCGGTTTTCCTGTACACACTCATACAGGGGAAGATGCAGCAACACCTGGCCTCTGCCCTGGGACTGGCAGCCTGCTTGCATCCCTGGAAGCTCTGATGGGGTAAGAAAAAAGACTAACACAGCCTTCTGTGCCACAGAGCGTTAGAGCTGAGGGGAGGAGGGGTGGGCGTCTAGGGGGTGGCTTAGCAGGCACAGTCCCTGCTAACAAACACTCTCGCCAATGCCGCCCCCATCTGGTCTTTCTCTAGAGACGGAGCTGGACATTGTCAGGAGAAAACCTGCGCCGTCCGCTGCCAGGCTGTAAAGTCAGACACCCGCAGCAGGGCCTGGCCCGTAGATCAGGCGACCCTCACCAGCCCCTGCCGCGGGGCAGGTGGCCTCGGGGTCCTGGCTTCCGGTCTGGAGGTCTCAGCTCAGCACCCCAGCAGCAGGAAGGACAGGCAATGCTGTTCTCTGAGGGGAAGCCTGGAGCCCGCACCCACCTCCCCAGCCTGCAGAGGATAAACCCGCCTGGGAAGGGCCCTGGCTTGGTCCTCTGTGGTCAGAGATGACCCCAGGTCACCTTATTGCCATGCATGTGTCCTGTGGAGAAGTTGTGGGGACCTATCGTCATATAGACGAGGAAACCGGTTCAGAGAGGTCCCTTATCCAAGGTCACAGAGCAAGGAGAGGGCAGAGCCCCACGCCTTGTGACGTCAAGCTGGGTTCCAGCCTGGCAGCTGCAAACAGGGCTCCGCCTCCCCAGCTGCCATCTCCTGCATAGGCACAGCTGTGCCCTGCCCTGCCCTACTCAGAGCTTTGGCCTGTGTGACCATGGGGTTGGGGTAGAGCTGGGCCAGCCCTTGAGGGCCGGGCACAGGGCCCTCATTCAGGTCTAGGGCTGTGGTAGGTCTCGTAGGGAAGACACTGTCCTGCTCCTTGGCACCTCTAGCCATGGCTGGACAGAAGACAGGGGAGGCAGAGGCAGCCTCTGCCCTCCCACTGCCACAGGCTGCTCTGTCTGTAGTCCTGAGACAGGCTCTTGGCTGGATGAGGGTTGAGGAGGGAAGATCATGGACCCAGGAAGTCTTGGGTGACCCCAGTAAACCCTCAGTAGATGGGTGTACAGCAGCTCAAGGTCATGGTCACCAGCCTCAGGAGCCCAAAGGCATTAGCCTCGCCCTGTGCCTCCTCCAACCAAGGACTCCCAGGGCAGCCAAGGCCAGATCCCTCTGGGAATCAGAGAGGCAGCAGGGGCTGGGTATGGCCAAGCAGCCATCATGGGGGTCACCTCCTTGCCCCCCAGCTCCCAGAGAGCAGGAATGGGGCTCACCGGCCTGCCGCTGGGGTCGTGGATGTAGCCATAGGCGATGGTCCTGTCCACGGCAAACCCGAAGTCAGCCCTCCGCACGTGGCCCACCACCTGGCCGTCCCTCCAGATGGCCTCCAGGCCGAACATGGGCACCTTTCTGGAGGAAGAAGCAGGCAAGGGAGCTGCGGCCTTAGAACCGGGGCCTGCTGTGGCCCGGGGGGTGGGAGCTGGCCCCACGGCCCAGGGCCGCCCCACGGGGACCCTGCCGGGCTCACTGCTGGCTGTGAGCAAGCAGTGGGAACACAAAACAAGGAACCACGATGCCCAGGGCCAACAGGCGGGGCTGTTCTTTCCCAAGGCTGCCCAGTGCACCCAGAGCTGCTCTATGTCCCCACCCCAGGTGGCAGCAGAGCCGGGTGCCCCACACAGAGCAGGTGTGTCCAGGCTCTGCAGGACAGACATCCAGCCACAGGGATGGCGTGACACAGCCAGCCCTGCTCCTGGGCTTGTCGCTCTTGGCCCCTGCTGGACCGGGGTATGGAGGAGCGGCCGTGGTGCTGCTGCTCAGCGCCTCTGAAGCCAGGTCAGGCCTCATCGGCAGCTGAGCGCTCCGGGGCCCAGCACCCACCCTGGCCGGAGCCCACAGCCCGCCCGCCCTCCCCCACCTCGGCCTGGCGGTCCTGTCATCCCCGTGAGTGAGGGAGATGGTGGCCCTCTCACCCAGCACAGGCCGTGGAGGACCTGAGAGGCACAGGGGCACTGTGTGCTGGCCACTGGCCGGTCAGGTACAGGGCTCCCCCACCCAGCGAGGCTCCAGACTCCCTCCTGGCGTCCACTCTCGGGGCGATCCCCCACGGCAGCCCCCGTGGGAGGAGCCTCCAGCTCGAACATGGGTCTATCTCCAGCCCCAAGTTTCAGACCACCGGCCTGGTTTATGTCCTGGCTCTGCATCCCCAGCGTGGGACCCCACCAGCTGGGCACTTCCTGGGCTTCAGGTTCCCTGTTTTGAGAGTACATTCTAGCGGTGGCATCTACGGTGGGCAGTCAGTCACCCAAGTGGGGGTGAGGACGCTTACTCCTCCACGGTGAGGCACACAAGGCGTCGGCGGAGACCCTCGGCCTGCTGCTTCTCCAGGGCCTCGCGGCCCAGGAAGGGCATGGCCGACTTGAGCTTGCAGGTAAAGGCCAGGCCAGCCTCCAGGGGGCTGTCATCAGGCCGCAGGTCTGCATGCCAGTGCCGGTAGCCTGGGAGACAGAGGGACCACAGATTAGTGCCCCCTCTCATCCCCCTTGCTCATGGCTACATATCCACCTGGACAGCCTGTATCTGGTTAGGGGGATCCTGGGCCCCAGAAGGTCTCCTGGTATGTGCAGTGGAACAGGCTGGCCTTGTTCCAATAGGCTAGGTAGACTCCCAGGGGTCCTGGCATAGCCCTGGTGAAAGCTGGGCACAGGGCCCAGAAATAGTGCTTGCTCTGAGTTTGCCCTGTCATCCGTCCCCTGCACTGAAAATCTCAATCTCTTGAGGCAACCAGAGGGCTGAATTCAAATCCCACCCTGACGCTAATCCTATAGACACTAGACCGACCTCATCTCTTTACGACTAGCTACGTGCTGGTGTGAAGACCCCAGCACTATCTCAGGGGGTCTGCACAGGAGAGCTGCTCTGTGGCCCCAGGAGTGTGGGAGGAAACGGCCCAAGTTGGGAGAAAGGAAATGTGGTGTGGAGTGGGAGCTCAGGGCCACCAGACCCAGCACCCACCTTTCTCGATGCTCAAGGAGTCAATGGCGCGGTACCCAGCATTGGCAAGGCCGTGCTTGGCTCCTGCAGTCATCACAGCGCGGTACACAGGCACGCAGGAGGCCCGGGGCACGTGCAGCTCCCAGCCCAGCTCCCCCACGAAGGATAGCCTCATGGCCCGGACCTGGAGAGATGCGGGCACAGCTGGGCACAGCCGGGCAGAGTGCAAAGCCCAGACCTAGCCGCCCTAGCCAGGCCACTGTCTGCGGTTGCCATTGCCATGAGCCAGTCCTAGCCTGGGCCGGACAGGTACGGAAACGGCATGGCAAGGTAAGGAGGCAGGCTTCCACGCATCCTTGCTGTGGGGGAGGGGTCCCCACGCTGAGAATGGGTGCTGTGTGTACTGTCCCAAAATCTAAGCGACTGTTAGTACCCTTGTGGTCACAGCAATGCTCTGACTGGTAGCTTGAAGCAACAGAAGTGGACTCTGGGGGTCCACAGCCAAGGGTGGCAGGGCACAACCCTGTGCTGGGCAGGTTTCCAGGAAGGGTCCTTCCTGTCTCTTCTGAAGGGTTAGGAGTTCTGAAGTCAGGGCCCTGGGCACCTCGCTCTAGCTCAGGCCCTGTCCTTACATGAGCACTCTCCTGTCCGCGGCTCCTCTCCCATCTCTTGGATTGGTCTGGTCACTGAATTTTGGTCTGATCCTCAGCTTAAAGGATCTCTGCCGATCCTCACCTCAGTTACTCCCGCAAAGACCCTGCTTCCAAGTTGGACCACATGACAGGTCAGGACGGGGCCAGGGCACAGACGAACCTCAAGCCAGCCTCGTAGCCTGGATTTCCCTGCCTGGATGGCGGGGACAGGCGCCCTGCTCTGCCCTTCTCAGAAGCCTCTGGCCATACTTGGTGGGTTCAGAAGCCTTGAAAGAAGAGCTGAACCCGCTGCTCTAGAAGATGGCTATTCACCAGTGCTGCCAGCCTGGGCCAGTGCTGGGACCTGGGGGCCAGTGTGGCCTCTGCTCACAGGGTTCAGGCCCCACAGGAGCATTTACAGTGCTGGGAGCAAAGGCCTCAGCCGGGATGCAACCCTGACTGGAAGACAGGGTCTGCAGACAGCGGAGCTCTTGGCATGCATTCCGCCCCTTCATGGCCCCAGGGAGCTGGGCACCACTGTGCAGCATGTCTTCCAGCTGATGCTGTGAAGGGGGCAGGGGGCCACCCAGCCCTGCTGGACGTGTCCTGCACTCCCTCATACTCTGCAGGCCACAGCCAGCACGCCATGCCCTGCCCAAGGGGACACAAGCTTTCTGAACCTTTGATTCGGATGCAGGAAACCTACATCCAGCAATTGCCGCCTGCATCCTGGCCCTTCAAGGGCCCTGGCACCCAGTGTCCCATGGGTAAGGCCTGAGAGCCAAGCCAGGAGGCTGTGGAGCGCAGAGTGACATGGGGGTACCACGTGGGAGGTGCAGGAGGCACGCGGGTACGCGGGTACTGGGGTACGCGGCTGGAGGGAGCGAGGCTGTGTCTGGGCCGTGCATGGACCACGCCCGCTCCTCTCCCGCCTTCACTGCGCTGTGCGCCCGCCTGGGGCTGGATTCCAGCTTTCAGAACAGCGCAAATCCGCTCAGAGCTGCCATTTGCTGGCCTCTCAAGAACCTCAAAATTGACGCAGAAAATGTACCGTTGACATTTCTTGGCTTGCCTGGTGCAAGCCGTGGGCCCTGACGAAGATAGCCTTGTCGCTGGGCTCTAATTTTAGTGGGCCCAGAGCCACCCTCACTCAGAAACAAGCGGGCTCTGAGCGCACTCTGGAGCATCCCTCCATGGACCCCGCCTGCACACAGTCCTAACTCCATGGGCCACAAGCAATCAGAGACCCGAGGTGGAGCTGTCACCTGGCTCAGCTCCTTGCAGCTCAGCCTGGGGGGCTGGGCCTGGGCTCCCTCTCTGCCTGAGTCCCGACCGGCCCAACTCCCTGGCTCCTGGCAGACAGAGGGCAAGGGCCTGGGGAAGCTTGGCAAGAAGGGTCTTAAACCACACTTTGTGTAAAGCCTTTTCCACCCTTAAATTACACACACACACACACACACACACACACACACACACACACACATTCAACAGATCCAGCACACAGAACATAGTTGAGTTTCTACATGTGATAAACAATCCAAAGGAAAAAATTGAGATAATTCCATTTACAATGTCATCAAAAAGAAGACGATGTCTAGGAATAAACCTAACCAAGGAAATGAGATGAGAGAAATTAAGATAGCACAAATAAACTCACAGATACCCTGTGTTTTTGGACTGAAACACGAAATACTACCAAGATGTCCAAACTACCTAAAAC
The DNA here is from genome assembly GCA_004026965.1 of Petromus typicus. Taxonomy (NCBI): domain Eukaryota; kingdom Metazoa; phylum Chordata; class Mammalia; order Rodentia; family Petromuridae; genus Petromus; species Petromus typicus. The sequence goes on along the minus strand of PVIR01000805.1, from coordinate 52,335 downwards.
AATCTGTCCCTCTATAAATGGTATCAGAGCTGGGTATGGTGGCACACACTTATAATCCCAGCACTCAGGAAGCCGAGACAGGAGGGTCACTGACAGTTCAGTGCCAGCCTGTGCTACACAGCAAGTTTAAGGCCAGCCTGAACTACACAGCAACACCCTGTCTTAAACAATTAATTAATACATGAGGACTACCAGGAAGACTGATGCCCACATGTGGAAGAGTGAGGCTGGGCCTTTACCTCACAGCTTATAGGAACATGAACTCAACCAGAACAAAGACTGAGCCATGCAGCCATCTTTGTGAAACTTCTAGAAGGAGACACAGGGGAATCGGAATGATAACAGTTTCTGGGCTATGCCATGCAAAGCACAGGAGATAAAGCAAAAATACACAGATGGAATGGCACCAAGCCCAGGTGCTTAGTGCACCAAAGCCACAACAGACGAAAAGGTAGCCTACAAACTGCCTATCAGATAAGAGGTCAAGGTCCAAAGTGCATATCAAGGACTCCTACAGCTCAACAACAGTACTTGACTTTAACCCTGATGAGGCATCTGGGCAGATACTTTCCCAAAGATGATTATATATGGACAAACAGCGCCTGAGAAGATGCTTGCCATCATTAGTGGTAAGAAACATAAAGTAGTGTGGTTGCTATGACAACAGTGGGGCTAATGGAGCACCCCTGTGATCAATCCCACTCCTGCGTGTGCGCCCCAAGTGCGAGGACAGTGACTCCCAGAGGTGCCTGCACACTCATGTTCCTGGAACCATGACTGCCTGAAGTCCACCAGTGATTACAGATACAGTGGACACAGTCCATCCCCACAGCAGGACACCACTGGCTTTAAAAACAGGAAATCCTGACACCATCATTGACACGCCACCAACTGTCATGAGGGACACCAGCCAGTCCCCCACAGGACAGGTACCCCTCCACTTCTTCACGGTCCTCAGAGCCAAAGATGCCCACAGGGATATAGAATAGGGTGGTAGATGCCCAGCCAGGGTTGGGCACAGAATTCCAGCTCAGCAAGACACACAGGTTCTGGACCCTCTCACAACCACGTGGGCTGACTCCACACCACGGACCGTGGGGGCTGCACAGGGACAAAAACTAAGACACCAGCCCAGGGTCAGGACAGAGGAGCCACGAGGGAGGCGGAGGCCAAACGGGAGCAGACTGAGGCAGGAAGAGGCGCCGGAGAGAAGGGGCAGAGCCACCAGGGGGGCACCGTGCTGCGTGAACAAGCGCAGAGAGAAATACTGTGTGACTCCCTCACGGCAGAAGCTACACAAGACCTCCTGCAGGGAGAGCGCGAGGGCGGCGAGGGGTGCCCAGAGGCTGACCGATGGGAGCAGCAGAAGTTCTGGTGCGACTGTTGACTAGAATAGAAAAAGCCAGGAAACACAGAACCTCAAGTTTCATCCTGAAGCGATGAATCTTGTGTGGAGAGATGGACGTGCCCACCGACTTGAGCACCACCCAGAGTCTCCCACTCGTATCTTAACAGGGTAACAAGAGGTGGATCCAGGCCTAGGAGAGGCAGACGTGGGGGGACACTCCGGGGCCTGGGTCAGATGGGGTGTCCCTGGTCACATTCTGAGGTCGGGCTGTGACAGAGCTGCCTCGGGAGAGGAGAGGTGGCTCAATGTTCCCAGCTGCCGAGGAGCCAGGGAGTCCCTAAGGGACCCATTCAGGACAGACTCCCCCTGGGGGGCAGGCAGGTGGGGTGACTGGGCACCTGGGGCAGGGAGGGTGGTGCAGGCGGTGGGCAGGGCCACAGGCAGGCTCTTCCTTTGGGGCTGGCTCTGCTCCAGTGAGAATCAAAGCCAGGAGGGTGGGAGCCCGCTGTCCCCTGGAGTTTGGAACCCTATTATCAGGAAATAAATTTAGCTTGGCAAATAAGAAGGTGGCCCCGGGAAGCCGGGCAGACTGCGAGCGCCCTGCTGGGGCCTCCTCCTGGGTGTCCTAGCCCCAGGAGGCACAGAAGTGCCTGCAGTGCTCCTCAGGGTCCTGGCAGGGGACCCGCTAGTCCCTCTGGCTGCGGTGAACATAATGCACTTAATGACCACGGCTCTGCGAGTATCAGGCCTTTCCTGGCCTTGGAGGGGATTCTGTAGGGTGGCACTGGCCCTGAGGGCCAGGGGACGCTCTCTGCTTGTCACCTGCGGGCCATGCAGGATAGCCAACATGAGGGGTTCTCCTTGCCTGGGCCACACAGCATCATTCCTGTCTCTGCTACAGGCAGTACCCACTAGAGCAGTCAGTGGTCAACAGGCACAAGTGGTTCTAGCTGCCACAGCAAGGCCAGATGTGGTCTCAGGGCTTGTGGCATGCAGTGGGTAGCTGGCCACACAGTGTGCTTCTCCACGAGGTCCCTGTCCAGGCAGAAGCAGGGGTGATCCCACGGCAATAGACGGCATCCCCACGCCACAGACACACACCTTCAAGCCTCCTTCTCTGTCCAGGTATCATGGGGACAGCTCTGGCCCACTCTCTCAGCTGACACATGACTGGCGAGGCACAGCCCCCCATGGTGAGCTCTGGGTGACACAGACAGGGGTTTACATCAGGCACCCCAAGGTCTCAACCCTTGCTGCTGACCTTGCCTCAGAGCCGTGGCTGCTGCCGTGAAAAACCCAGACGGTCACAGAGACGGCCTCGTGGGGTGCCTGGGGCCGTGCCTGAGGTTGCCACCATCAGGGTGCAGGCAGGGGCACCCAGGTTTGTCAGTGAAGGAAGCTGGGGCTCCAGCTGGCCAGGGGGCCTCTCAAGGCCCCGGGCGTCCTGCAGAGTGAGTGACAGCCCTGGGGGTGGGGCTCTCCCGCAGCATTTCCCGGTTTCCATGGCGTGACGCTCCCAGATTTCAAGCTTCGATGACTTAGCAACTGGCTCATTAGCTTCCCCTCACTTGCACCCACTGGCTCCTATGCACTGGGAGATGGTTCCGGCCCCTGCAGAGAGGGCCTCACAGGGTCAGCGGCAGAGCAAGGGTCACCTGGTGCGCCACTCAGGCGCCGAGCCCAACAACACAAGCTGCTCTCGCTGCACCTGGCCTTGAGTGTCCCTGGCAGTGAGACCATGTGCTCAGGAAGGAGCAAGTGTGCGTGGGGACAGGCCCTCGGCGGCGGCCACTGTGCTTCCACCGGCTTTGCTGAGGAGCACTCAGACCCCAGGAGGTTGGGAGGCCGTGTCTGGGTGCATGTGGCAGCCAAGGGTGGAACTATCGCCCAGTGCTCTAGCAGATGCCCCGCAGACATGGGCCTTGTGCCCGTGTCCTTCAGAGCCTATTAGCTCAGCACCAGGGGCACCGTCCAGGCTCTGTGCCCTCCAGTGAGCAAGGACCTTGAGGCCAGGAGGGCAGAGACCAGACATGTGCAGCCTGCTGCAGGGTGCGGGGCCCTGAGATAACCACCCTACACACACGTGAGCTTCCCTGAGGACCTGAGGCCCTCCAGGAGATGCTGACCTCATCTGGGTCCCCAACTTGGAGAGCCTGGCCTGCCAGAGCCCATCCTTGGGCCCCTCCTCAGAGGAAGCCCTCGCCCTGCCAGCTGGGGCTGGGAGTACCAGGTGTAGAAACCCCGGCTCACCCCTGGGTACACCTGTGCACACCCACAGACAGCAGCAGGTCAGTGGCTGGAACGTGGAGAGAAGCACCAGGCCACCCAGGCCCGGTTCCTGCAGTTTCTTTGCAAACAGAAGTCACTGCCTGAGTGGTGGCGGAGGTGGCCACAGGTGCGGCCACCATGTCCTTCTCAGCTGCACCACGGGACGGACTCCACGTGTCCTCTGTCCCTTCGGGCCTCTGCCGTTGCACACAAGCCCCACAGAGAGTCTCTAGGCAGCAGCCAGACCCCGTGGCAGATGCCTGCTGTGCGGACCCCTGGCCACCCTGGCTGGCAAGTCGGGTTTGGCAAACGTGTACGGGTGAGGGGCAGCGCCATCCTGAGCTGATCAAGTCCTGAAAGCACCGTGGCTAGGACCTTTCACCATCAGGGGAAGAAATTCAATTTCCCTTTGACTTGAAATTAATTTTCAGAAGAAAACTGCTTTATCGCTACGCCTAAGGACAGCTTCCAGCCGGCTTCCGCTGCTTCACAGAGAGGCCTGTCCTCAGCCAAGGGGTCCTGTCCTCGGCCAGGGAGCTGGGAACACTGTGTCTGGCCCAGGACTGGCCGAGCAGAGCTCCAGGAGACATGTCCCCCCAGGAATCTCGCTGGCCTCCAGGCAAATATTTGGGGAGCAAGGACAGCTGGCCTGCTGGCTGCTGAGCGGACACCACTCCCCATCCCCTCCTCCTCTAGGAGTCCAGAGGCCGTGACGCCAGCGCAGGCCCGCATCTCAGGGGAGCGCTGCTGGGAACCGGCAGCCGCAGTGTCCGTGGCCGCAGCCGAGGACCGCTGCAGAGGGGCCGCGCCACAGGGGACACGACCTTAGCCAAGTTGGGGCTTCTGCTCATCCTTCTGCGAGGGTCGCCGTGCTGGGAGACGGTGACGGTGGCTCAGCACACATTCCTCTTGCGCAGCTGGCTGGCTGGGAGCCGGCTGATTGCCGATAGATACTTGGCTGGAGCGTGCTCCGCTCTCCGGCCCCAGAACCCCTGCACCGCCAGGACAGCTCGTCAACACGTTTTGAAGCCAGCACACGGTATCGTTTAAGAGAATGTGAAATTCCCCAGAATCCAGAGAGGATTCAGAGTCTGGACAGAATGACAGGATGGCCAGAAAGGATTTTAGACATTGTCTAGACTTTCTGCTGCACCTGGGGAAACTGAGGCCCAGAGAGCCTCTCCCACAGAAGGCCGACACGGGCTGGAAGCCAGGTGTCTGACTGTCCCAGCTTGGGGTCTCTGGCTGCTGGTTCCACCTCTCACCTGCCTGTGGGTCCCACACAGACCAGGCACCACCTGGCTTCCGTGCCCAGAAAGTGCAGACCTGGCTGCACATGCCCCCTGCTGGGAACTGCCCACTGGGAATGGGCTGCTCCTGTGTCCAGGGCCCGGGGCGCATGTAGTGAGCAGCTGGGCCACTGAGAAACGGCCTTCCCATCCAGCCAGAGCCACCCACAGACACCGGGGGACAAAACTCATGTGGCCCTCAGGCCTCAGGAAGAGATAGGACCAGGGACCACAGTACCTCGGCCTCCCAGCCTGTGTCTCACAAGAGCCAGGCCGCCAGCCACCAGCAAGGCCCGCCCTCAAGGACAGAGCCTACAGCCAGGGCAAAATGCCAGGACTAGACTGAGAGTCCCGACCAGTGCCACAGAGCACAGACAGAGCCTGGAGCCCCTACAGACCCGCAGGGTCAGCGGGTGGCACACTGGGTGAGGGCGGTGCCTGCAATACCCTTCGGTGCTCAGCCCATGGTGGAGAGGCTAGGCTGGCAGTGTCTGAACGCAGGCTGCAACGCAGTCTCGCAGCCCCAGGACGGCTGGCAGAGCCTCGAGGGGTGGCAGCATCAGCGGAGAACAGAGCAGCACACAACACATGAACCTCAGGTTTAGAAATGTTCCTGAGGTCCCGTGGTGACATACTGTGGACCACCAGCTCTGCCAGGTGGACCAGCAAGCTGCACCCAGTGTCTCAAGGGAGAAGAAGGCCCAGCAAGGCCAAGGTCGCTCCCAAGGGTCACTCAGCCCCTCTGCACACACCTAGGGTGGGAATACAACAATGATATATTTGTGATCTGGGGACGGACCCCAGGGACTTTGCACTGGGTGCTCCACGGCCCTTTTGATTTTTTATATTGAGGCAGAGTCTAGCTAAGTTGCCCAGGCTGGGCTTGAACTTGAAATCCCCCTGACTCAGCCTCCCAGAGAGCTGGAACTGCAGATGTGTGCTATCACACCCAGTTTACTTCATGAATCACCTGTGAGCCAGTCCCAGGGGACACCTTGGGCTTGCCTCAGCCCCTCCCTGGCCTGACTCCCAGACCCACGCTCCTGTGCAGCCAGGCAGCCCCACCAGGCTTGGGAAGTCACCGGCCAGCACAGGGCCAGCCCCAGGAAGGGAGGCGACTGGAGCCGCCAGTCCTCGAGTCCAGAGCTTTGAATGGTAGGGGCCGTGTTCCTGCCTGGTCCTCTTCCTGTGCCCCAAGCCACACACAGGCTGAGCCCACACCAAGCTTCAGGGCTCTCTCCGCTTCACAGGTCAGTACTGGCCCCAAACAAAGTTGGCTGCCACAGGAGTATGCACAGCTAGGCAGGCTGGGTGCTGCCACGGCCGGGGGTGCACTGGGCAGCCCTCTTGGAATGCCACCCTCTCTGGTCCCCGCAGGAAGCAATGAGACTGGTCGGCAGGGCACAGCCACCACTAAGGGGCTTCCTCGTCCCCCACCCCCGCGGCTCCTCCCCTGTCCTCACAGCTGGGATTTATTTTTTGTTAGGACCCAACTCTCCCCAGGACCCACGGGCCTGCAGGCCAGCATCTCCCTACCAGCCCCAGGATGAGTGAACAGGAAGCAGACGTGGGCAACAGTGAGGTCCTGCCCACACACACACACCCGCCCTGTTGGTGCTATTGGCACAGAAGGATATTTTTAGGCTTTGTTAGCTGGGTAGCACTAGGTGCCCTATCTCGAGCTTAGCCTGGGCAGCATCCCCGGGGCCTGAGCTTGTGGCAGGGCTCCATCCAGAGTGGCCTCCAGGGCACCTTTCCCAGACACGACACCAGGCTGGCACACACAGGAAGGTGGGGCATGGCAGACATGGCGTGATATGATCAGTGACTGGCCAGCTCCCATCTGAGCCAGAGAAGCCAAAGCAGGAAATCAGGGTGCTTACTTCCCAGTAAGAAAACAGGCCGGAAGTGAGGCGCTGGCCAGAGCTGGGGTCCCCGAGGAAGCCCCTGCCTGCAGCGGGGCCTGACCAAGCGCAGGTGCTGACCATGCAGTCTCCCCACGGAGACCCACCAGCGGCTGCTGCCCAGCCGTGCCCAACCCTTCACTTCCAGGGAGGTCCAGGAGGTAGCAGTGCCGAGGATGGGAGGACACGCCTTGGCCCTCGAGGAGGAGGAGACAGGCTGGCAGTGGAGGTAGAAGGCTCCCTGGGCAGGGCCCTGAGACTCTGTCTGAGCTCCTGACAGACTGTGAACAGGGCCACGTGTCCCCATGTCCCAGAGTTCCATTTGGGGAGCAAAGCCCAAGGGCATGGGGCTCTCAGACCCCCACATACTCAGAGGACAGGGGCCTTGGGTACATACCAGGTGCCCGGCAGCACGCACTAGCTGATGGGTGGAGAAGGGGAAGGCGGTGTCACTTAGGTCTGCGTCCAGCACCTCCTGCAGGATGGTCCGGCTGAGAGGGACAAAGGGGCAGTCAGCCAGCCACCAGCCCCCACCCACCAGCACTCCTGGGAACCAGACACTGCCCTGTATCCATGGGGACCAGAAACAAGCACTCATCAAGACACCTCGAGTGGTGTGAGCCCCAAGTGCGGCAGGTGCAAAGCCTGCTTCCCAGGACTCATACCCGGAACCTGAACAGCCAGGCTGGAGCAGAGCTCTGTGCTCCACCAAGCAAGGAGTCAGGCCATTGCCTGCGACCTACCAGCCTCAGGCTGCACTTGGGGCCCCAGAACTGGCCATGAGACCAGGTGGCTGTGGTGGCCTTCGTTCTAGCAATGGCCCCACCCATCCTACTCTGCCCATGGCACAAAGACAGTGCCCTGTGACCCCTGAGCAATGGGTCTGAAAGGAGGCAAGAGCCCGGGCAGTGCCAGCAGATGCCCAGAGCCCCTCGACCTTCTGGGGGCTGTCATCTGTCTGAGGACAGGGCTGCAACCCCTGCCCGCCGCTGCCACGGCCTGGAGCCTGCAGTCAACTTCTGTCGTAAACTGGCCTGCAGGGAGCTTATGTGAAGAAGCCACCTTAGGGCTGTGAGCTCCGGGGTCCTCTCCTCATGGCCCTGCTCCCGAAGCCCCCTCCCCATGTGACCTGTGACCCTCAGTTTGTGGCTTGGTCTTTCTTCCTCAGAGAGCTAGGTCTGATCAGGGGCTCCCTCGCCCAGGGGCACATGTCTACTGCCAGTATCTCCCCCTCAGGTTGTACCCCCCAAACCAAGGACCCCACGGGACCCACAGGACCCTATACTCCATCCCACCCAGCACAGAAGCACTCAAGGAGACAGCATGGAAGGTGCATACGCCCAGCTGGCACAACAGGGCTGGGCACTCAGGTGACACAGCCCCCTACTTCCTTCCCTGGGGGGTCCTAGCTGGGCTGGGCTACAAGGTACAAGAACGCATTGCCAACCCTGATCCCAGGCTGTGGAGCCAGGAGCCGCCACCCACGCCCGCCCCAGGCTGGGGCTCGAGGATCAGCTCTGGTGCTGCCTGCCAGGGTCCTTATGTAACCCAGCACCCACGTGGCGGCAGCCTCTGTCTGCCTGGGAGCCCTGCAGCCTGCGGGGGCTGTAGAGGGAAAAGCAGAGCTGCTCCTGGGGCCAGGGCCGGGGGCTCTGCCTGAGGCCACATCTCGGCAGCACCCAGGTGCCCCAACTCCAAGGCCGTGCCCAGAGCAGACCCCGTGTAAGACTCCGAGACTCAGCCCATCCACTAAATGGGGACAGAGGCGTCCCCCAGTGAGCCTCCAGTAGGACACCCCGGAGGAGGGCCCGGCCGGCATCTGCAATCCTGATGGACTTCCCTCTGCCTCGGCTTTCAGAGGGAAGTTCATTCAGATTAAAAATTCAGTCCCACTCTCGGGTTTCAGGCCCAAAGGCCACACACGGCCCAGGGGCAGCCAGCTCAGAGTGGCTTGTTTTCAAAAGCTCTGTGGTGCTGCAGTCCCCAGACCCCGCCCCTCAGGGCCCAGGAGCCCCACTAAGAGCGGCTGGTGGGGACTTCAGTGCTCAGCTAGAAAACCTGGGCTTCTGATAGACAGAGGGAGGGTGCTGTGGAAGAGAAGACTCAGAACTTTTGGGGGTGATATGCTCCCTTCTGCTCGCACCACAGCCCGGGGCAGCTTCTAATGAGGCTGTGGGCAGCCCTCCCCGCCCACCGGCCTTCTCAACTGAAAAGCCACTCTGCATCTGAGGTTGCTGTGGCAATGCAGGCAGACGCCCCGGGCACAGCTGGCTCCTCCTGTACCCTGACAAGCGAGGCACTGGGAGAAGGAAAACCACCCACGGTGCGGGCTCACTGCAGGTCCAGAATGGGGACTGGGTTGCCTATGCCACTCACAAGGTCGGTGCCTGCTGCCCACTACAGCCAGCCCTCTCCCCTCCTTGGGGCACAAAGACAAGGCAGCGGTGTCTCATCCTGAGCCTGCCTCTGGGACAAGTGCGTCCAGCTGTCCCTCAGCCACATTTGATCCCAGAGCACCACAGGCTTACAGCTCCTACTCCCCAGGCCCCAGGTTCTCCCAGGCACAGAGCCCCTCTCTGCACCCTCCCGAACGGATATCTCTGAACCGTGTATCCAAGGGTGCCAGGCAGGAGGCCTTGCGTTTCCTCACCTGGCCGGGCCCTGCACACTGATCAGGCCCAGGTCCTCAGAGCAGTCCACGAGCTGGCACCGGAACCGCTGGTCCTGCAGCACCGTGGTGATGTGGCACCAGTTGTGCTGGGCAATGGCTCCACCCACAGCCAGGTAGTAGCCGTCCCCTGCAGGAGGAGCCGGGTTGGAGGGGCGGGATGGCGCAGTGAGGACACCATTGCAAACCAAGGTCCCGAGGCCCCAGCTGCTGCCAAGTAGCTCTCTTTGGGATGAATAAGGGGAAGCACAGACAGAAAAACTCCACACTCAGCTGCACCCACGGAGCCTCAGTGAATCTCCTCAAATCCTGAGGCCTTGGGTCCTGCACCGAGGTGGCCTTGTCCCCCAGCCTGGCCTCATCTTCCATGTCACACCTCCTCCTGACACATCTGGTGCCTACTGCATTCTGCAAATCATGCCTCCTCCATGAGCACAAACGCCGCCTAGCCCCGGCTCACGGCTGGGTCCTGCTGTCTCTGACCCGGCAGGAGCAGGGACAGGCAACACGGGTACAGGCAAAGGCCTGATGGCCGACGACCACCCTCCCAGACTGCAGTACGGAGTCTCTGAGGGGGTGGCCCTTCCTAGAGGGGAGGACCCTGGCTCTGCCCCTTCCTTTCCTGGTGGTAATGCCCTCAGGACAGAGCTGGGCAGAGGTGTCAAGCAGCAGACAGGACATGGCGAGCTGAGCTGCCTGGCGCTAGGGGCATACAAGTAGAAGCGAAGGATGAAGCGGGCTGCTCGGCATCAGCACGGACATTGACTGAGCTGGACAGCTGAGCCACTTCTGAGCCTGTGGCTGGGGGTTACAGAGGCCAGGAGAGCAGCTCAACACAGATGCTGGTGGCAGGAGGCCACCCTGAGCCGGCTCAGAAGCAGCAGCGGGCAGCTTCAAAGCTGTGACTGTGGGCCCCGGCACAGTGGCCTCAGTTCTGCCAGCCCGCCCTGCACCCCTCCATCTCTTACCTTCAAAGGCGGGGGCCACTGGGCAGGCCTGGGACCCGGGGGCCAGGCGGCTGACCGTCAGGTCACTCTCCGTGCCGCCCCTGTGGTTCAGCATGCAGGTGTACACTGTGGACCCTGGGGATGGCACCCGATCAGTGCAGTCACGGGGCTGCAGTGGGTGCCGAGGGGTGGGTGAAGGGCACAGCAGGCAGCTCCTCCTTGGTCAGAAGCCCAGGCGGGTGACCCAGGCTGTAACCTCTGAGAGGTTGTGACCTTAGGGGCTCTGCTTCAACTGAGCGACACAGAGAGGGCTAGCGATGGACAAGTCAACCGGGCTGGTTACCCGAAGGTGCGCATCTTCCCCTCCCCCATCATCCTCAGCAGGCACGGCCTGGAGGTACTCCCTGGCAGAGTACAGGCGGGCAAGGGCACATGGGCCAGGTGCACGGGGAGTGGCAGGTGGGGAAGCGTGAGTGGCAGAGGTAGGTGGAGGGTGTGTGGGGTGGCAGGAGGGTCCCGGATGAGCAGAGGGCTGTGTGGGTGTTGCCTGGGCTGCAGAGCCCGTGTCCCTAGTGGACACACTGAAGTCTCACCCGGGACTGTGCCTGTGACCTGACTAAGCAGGGTCACTGTCAGTACTGAATAATCCAGTGGACGCCCCTGGGATGCCAAGACACAAGGTCCCTGTAGTTTTAAAGCACCCAGTTTGTGACACTGACACAGAGCCACCAAGGACAAACAGACATGTGTGGGTGAGTTTTTGGCTTGGTAGGTGAGTGCGCACTGCAAAGAGAGGGATCTTTTGAACACAGTGTGGGCCAGAGTGACAAAAAGTCCAGAGTAACTGAGCACCCAGGACTTCTCATCTGGAAGCCCCGTGGGAGTGGCTGGACCCCCGGGGCCAGGAGATGGGTCAGGCCCGCCCAAGCAGAGCGACTGCACAGGCAGAGCAGTGGCCAAGCCCATGGGTCCTCCTGTCTGGCAGAGAGGGGCAGACCCCCCTACCTGGAGGTCGGCTGACATTCGCGGAGAAGAGCCAGTCAGCAGCCTTTCTGGCATCAGGCCCCAGCAGGTAGAACTTCCCGAAGTAGGACATGTCAAACACGGCGGCTGCCCCTCTACAAGCCAGACACTCTTTCTGGATCTGAAAAGGCCCAGGCACACAGGTGAGAGGCCCTTCCCGACACACCCCCAAGCCCACCCCTTTCCGGCCCGCGCCAGCCCTTCCAGCCTCAGGCACACACCAGCTCCCGTCCAGTGACATTTTTGTTAGAACATCTACTGAGATGTCCCCAAAGCCTCACGAGATCAAACATGGGGCTTTCAGGAGTGGACTGGACTGTAGGGCTTATAATCAACTTGCATAGGAGCCTTAAAAGAGGCTGGGCCTGTGGAGGAGGCGGGGCCTGTGGAGGAGGCGGGGCCTGTGGAGGAGGCGGAGCCTGCGGAGGAGGCGGGGCCTGCGGAGGAGGCGGGGCCTGTGGAGGAGGCGGAGCCTGTGGAGGAGGCGGGGCCTGTGGAGGAGGCGGAGCCTGTGGAGGAGGCCGGGCCTGTGGAGGAGGCCGGGCCTTGGAGGAGGTGGGGCCTGTGGAGAAGCAGCGCCTGGTGGAGCAGGTGGTCATGGGGCATGGTCTGAAGGGTTCCTCTTGTCCCTGGTTCCTCCCTTCAGTCCACTTCCTCAGCCGCCTTCCTGAGCTACTCTCCTCGGCCACCCACCTCTGCCCTGCCACTGGCCCCTGGAGCCAGCCAACCATGAACTGGAAAAGGAACCAAACTAAATCTCCCCTCCCTTAAGCCATGAGTATCAAACATTTTGTCCCAGCAACAAAAGGAGTAACGAAGGCTGGTGGCTGAGCCAGCCGGCCAGGCCCGGCACCTGCACCAGGATAGAAACCATACAGAGTGGGATTAGGTGATAAATCAGTAGCAGAAGAGAAATCGAGACATCTACAATAAGTGGAAACTAATCAAGACACCCCTAAAAAACCCTGGCTCAAAGGGGGAAACCCTAGAACGGGCAGAAACTGCTCTGAGAAGAAAGGAAACGGCGCAGTGCCGAGCTAGCGGCTGGTGGGGCCTCGTGATGAAGCAGCCGGTCTGCACACACCGAGCCTGCCCCGTGAGAAGCTGGGAGGGGCGAGCTGAGCCCCGACAGGCAGGAAGACGGGGCTGAGGGGTGTCCTCGGCCAGTCTGCAGAAAGTAGAGGGGCACCGGAAAGAGCGCAGCCACCTGCACAGCGGTTAGACACGAAACGACGAGCTCCCAGCGAGACAGGACTCTAAACCCAGGGGAGAAAGAACGGAAAATATTGATGGAACTAGAATGAAAGAGATCGAATTAATCCCGGGAAAAGCACTGACAACGACATGCTCGGGCCCCACGGGCTTCAGAACCAGGCACTCAAACAAGGCCACCGAGTGTGTGCAAACTTCCAGACAGCAGAACTGGGACGGCGTTCCGGCTTTCCCTGAGAGGCCAGCGGCCCCCGGTGACAAAACACAAAATTAGTGGAAAACTATGGGTCGGTGGCTCTTCTGAAGATAGATACACAGACCCCCAGCGAACACAGCAGACCAAGGGCTGAAAGTGCAGCCACACAGAGAAAGGACCAGGTTGTCCCGGGTACGAGGTCAGACCCGCTCTCCCAGGCAGTGCATGTTACAGAGGAAAAGACCAAACTGGATAATCACCCAACAGATGTAGAAATCACCCAGCGTCCAGCTCCTTGTGATAAAAATACACCAGAGATAAGGAGGGGACGGTGTCCTCAGCCTGGCTCACGAGTGCTTGGACCCCAGTGGGGCCCCTGAGGTCAGAACCACAGCGGGCGGTTGTCTGCCTTCTCTGCTTCTCCACTCAGTGAGGCAAGAAAACAAAGGTCGAGGCATCCAGGTGAGAAGTAAAAGCTTCCCTGTGTGCATGCCACACGCCGTGAGTACTGGACATGCTGAGGAGCTCACAAGAAAATGGCTCAAACAGCCGGAGGAGAGTCCACCCAGATGGCCGTCAACTCCGACAGACCAACTGAACAGGCCAGATTGGTCAAATGTCACTGATGGAGAGGCGGGTCTCGCGGGAGGGCACACTGAGCAGCCTGCCTGTCCGGCATGTGCACACTGTGTGATTCCACAGGCACAGGAGCAGATCAGGGAAGCTCGGGCGGGGTGGGGTGGGGTCTCCTGTCAGGGATCCAAGGGCCCTAGACCCACCCTCTCGGGAGGCAGGGAACTTGGTCTACTGACAGCACTGACGGGCCTTTGTGCAGTGACCCGTGGGGCATGTGAGTTACGGCCCCACACAGTGTTTTCCGACCCTCCTCCCACCTGGCTCATAAACTCCCCCAGCCACCAGGTTCCTGAGATCTTGCTGGGCCACTCTTTTCTACCCTCCTTCCCTCTCCTGTGCCCAAGTCCAGTGCCCTCCTGCTGAGCCACCTTGCCCACATCGCTGTCATCACAGGAAAAAGTGAGAGGCCACACAGCCAGGCTGCACAGAGCACCCACCACTGTGTAGCTCCCAGCCCCACGCTCATGCCAGGGACATCACCTTGGGGACAGCAGGCCCTGTCCTGGTGAGCTCACACCAGTGAAATGTGTGGACACTAAGGACTCTCCAACCCCAGCAACGGGCTGCTCACATTCACCAGGCCACCAGTGCTCTTGCCCACTCCAAGCGCCCAGCTCCTCCTCAGCCTCCTTCTAGGCACCACCCGGCTTTACAGAGCGTCCGCTGTGTGCCAGGTGCCAGGGGACCTACACAGATGCGCTGGGGCTGCAGTCCAAACCCAAGACTGACGCCTCCGCCTGTGGGCTGGGGACACTGCCAACACAGACAGCGAGCGTGTGCTTCGTGCTGTGCGACTGTCTCAGGCACGTCTGTGGGGGCTGTGACACCCCTGTGCCAAGCTGGCATCTCCCCCGAGCCTCCGCATCCCTGAGGGCCAGGAGTCTCACAGCTCTCAGAGCTGCTGGAGCCGAGGTGCTAGACACGCCCAGCGCCCTCCCCGAAGGCAGCGCTGAGGCCAGGCACTGAGCCTCTGCTTCTGCTGCCCCTGGCAGGTTGGAACCAGCAGAGCAAGACTTGGGGACTGGTGGGTACGGCTGGCACCTTGCTCTCCAGAGGGCCCACGTAACGATAAGGGTGAGACAGAAGCACGACCAGGAAAGCATGGCCACAGGAAGTAGAGGGTCAGCAGGTCAGCAAGCCCGCTGTGCCTGAAGCCCACACCACCCCGGGCAGCAGAGGGGCTCAGAGGGCCGCACCGCCCTCCCCACCCTCGAGGCCACGCCAGCCAGTGTTTGGCACAGAGGAGGGAGGAGATGGGGGCGAACGAGTTGCTGGAGGAGGCCGGTCTCACTGTGTGGTGATGAGGTGGGAAGTCGAAGGTGTACTCGCCGCCCAGCAGCTGGCGGTAGGCATAATCCTGGCGAGGCTGCTTCCCGTAGGCACCGTAGTAGTCGTACGTGAGGACCTGGGGATGGGGGTGGTCACCAGCCGCCCTGCTCCTTCCGCCTGCACCCCCGCCAGCGCTAGACAGGAGGAGGGGCGCTCTGTCCTGCTGTGCGCTGGGTGTGGCTCTGATGCCACTATCGCCCCTAGGTGTGGCCCAGGCTGGATCACCCTGCTTGGGGGAAGAGGGAGGAAGGCATCTAGGTGCCCTGCCATGTGCAGGGGCCACTCACCGGAGCTGGGCCCTGGGGGCTGAACCATCCAGGCCGCTCCCAGCCGTGTCGCTCCTGGAACACACAGCCTTGTCCCAGGAGCTCCTGGGGGACAGAAGCATCTGTCACATGAGGTTGGAAACCATGTGGGACACAGGGTGACCACAGCCACCATCATGCCAGGGCATGGAGGAGGGGCCTCCTTTACTCAGGGACTGAACTCAACCCATGTTGCCACCCCTGCCCCCCAGAACCCCAACCAGGAGACTGCACTGAGTGCTCCACCAATGTCCATGAGACGGTCCTGTCCCCATGTGACTGTTTGGGCCAAGAAGTGACCACAGGAAGTGGTCAGAGCCCAGAGGGAGTAGAAGTGACCTTAGGAAGGGGTTGAGGTCACCTGGGGTCATGGGGGCTGGGGACTTCTCCTTGAAGGAGGGCTTCCCCCACCGGTGAGACCCTCCCCAACACCAGAGCAGGTGCCAGGAGAGTGAGCATCTACTTGTGGGGTCCTGTGTATGGCTCTGTGCTCTGGGTCTCAGTGAGACCCAGCTGCCCCAGCCCTAGGCGAGTCCTCAGCGTCACTCAGTTATCAGAGGCCACCACCTGCTGATTACAACCGCAGCACGCTCCACACAGCACTGGAATATTACTCAGCCATGAAAGGGGCGGCGTTCTGACAGCACTGCAACGGAGACAGAACTGGAAGCCACTGAGGGAGGGCAACAGACACAAGGGTGCCTCCTGGGTCCTGATACGGGGTATCCAGTGAGGGAGACCCTGTCCAGCTGGAATGCAGCCGCTGCCTCTTGTGTATCCAAGCAATAGCCGCTCCCTGAGCCTCTCAGTGCTCAGGAACCAGAGTGACCAGGCCATCATGCAGCTCCCCAGGGATCAGAGCGTCTGCTACAGGATGGTCACGATGGAGATGGGAAGGTGGCACAGGGAAGGGACACTGGGTCCTTGGAGATCTGGCGTGAGCAGAGGGACAGGCCTCAGGGATGGCAGGGAGAGTGGGCTCCACCATATAAATAGAAGCTCGCCGGAGACAGAGCGTTCGAGCAAGCTCTGCAGTCGGGAACCCTCTGCCCCAGCACAAGCTGGCTGTCCCTCTCTCATCTGCCACGCAGCTCCCAGGCCACACGCTGCTGCCATCAGGACAGACTCCCGACATGCGCGTCTGGGTGGTATGTGGGTTCCCATCGTCCTTGCAGCCTGGTACCTCATGCAGGGGGCCCCTCCGCATGTTGCGCCCCGCCAGTGGCTCATCATGGGGGAAGACGACCGAGTAGTTCTTGGCGTAGGACTCGTGACTGCGCTCACGAATCCAGAGCTGGTGCGCGGTCAGGGAGTGATGGAAGCGCCTACGCAAACCGAGGCCGGTCACATGGGCAGGGGCTGCAAAGGCCCAGCCTCCCCCCACTGGCCCCTCAGCACCATCCTGCAGCCCAGATCTCAGCCCCGGGATCCTCCCCTCCCTCTGCCAGCAGGGTGTGGCTGGGCATCACCTAATCACCAGGTGCCCCGTCTGCCAGACAAAGCCACCCTCAGCCTGAACGACCCAGCTGGGCCTGAGCAAAGCTCCGCAGCCCAGCCTTGGGCGGCAGAAGCAGTGTGGGGGCTTCCCTGGCTGCTAGGGAAACTGGGGGTCCAGGTCCAGCTCCCACCCGGTGCCATCTCTTGCTGAAATCAGAGGTCCCAAGGTCACCCCTGAAGCCCTGTGCCCTCTCCTGGGGCTGCCCAGCCTCTCTCTCTTCCCTGAGGGACAGCAGGACGGAGTCCGCTCAGCCCAGCGCCCAGCGCCTGCAGACCCCTTTCTCCACCCGTCAGTCTCACGCGTCGCCAGAGCCGCCAGGGCCCCTGTCTTTGGCACGCGTGTCAGCACCTCTCGAGGCCGGCTGACCTGGCCTGTACCTGGTCCCACACCCGGGCACTATGCCTGGCACAGTTTGGAATGGACAGGTGCCGGGGGGAGGAGGCCAGGAGGCCCCGCGGTTCCCTCCCTGTGGTCAGAGTCCTCCGGGGACCGGAAGCCGGGCACGGGCAAGGGCACAGGCCTCCCAGCTGCGTGGATGGCAGCAGCCAGGGAAGCTCGTTCCCTCCACAGGCCCTGGGCAGTGGGGGATGCTGGGGCAGGGGCAGGGCTGAGCTCTCACCGTCAGACAGCCGCGGACCTGGGCTGGGGCAGAGGGAGCCAGCAGGGAGGGGGTTCCTGCCCAACTGCACCCTGTGCCCATGGTGACCTGGTGGCCACGTCCAGCCTATGAATGTGGGACCAGCAGCCACCGCCTCAGGGCACTGGCATGAGGAATGGGCGGCCCCTGTCACCCAAGACCAGGCATTTTCCTGCAAGCAACTCAAGCCAGCCCGGCCGGGGTCAGGAACCACAGGGAGCATCTCAGGCTGAGCCTCTGACGTGCTCTGGGTGATGGGCACCTGAACCACAGCCCAGGCCACAGTCACGGTTCACAGGGGAGCGGTTGGCAGAGACTTCCCCTGGTCCCCTGCTCCTCCGCCCCAGGGTCCTCCTGGCACTCCATCTGCACCCAGGCCCCACTCAGGTGAGCTGGGGTTTCTGCACCCAGGACTGTGGGGTCCACAGCTCAGCCCTGCTGGCTCCTGCTCTCCCAGCCTCAGTCTCCTCGTGTGCACGGTGGGCCACGCCAGAGATCCAGAAACCAGTCGTGAGTGGTGGTGGACCCATCAGGCCCAGCACCCTCCCTGCCCAGGACTTCTCCCTCCCTCCCGTGGGGCCTTGCATGGCCTGGCATGGCCAGGCACACCTGCCTGATGTCGTAGGCGTACATGTCCTTCTCCGGGCGCCCGTGTATGATCCAGTGGGCCAGCTCCTGTCCACAGCCACCGCCCAGCATCATGCCTGGGAGGGAGCCAGCCGCCTCAGTCCTCCCCGCCGCGTGCCACCCACACGCCCCCCAGGCCTTGCAGGCACACCACACTCACCGGCACTGTTGAAGCCGCAGCCCAGGAAGAAGCCCCGCAGCTCAGGCGCCTCCCCCATCAGGGGCTTGTGGTCAGGCGTGAAGGACTCTGAGAGGGCGAGGCTGAGGGTGAGGTCTGTGGAGGGGCTGTGGTGGAGGGGTCTGTGGACGTCTCCTGCCTCAGCCTGAGGTATGGCACTGCCCTCCATGGATCCTGCCTGGCCTGCACTGTGGGGCCAGGTCTGCCTCAACCCCTCCTAGCTGCCGATGGCGGCATGTGCCGGCCGTGCTGGTGGCCCATCAGGTACGCAGGCCCTGGACCAAGCCAAAGCTGGGACTGGGCTTTGCACACTTTCTTGCTCTAGGGCCTCATGCGGAGCCAACAAACACAGACCCCTGGCAGTGCTCACTGAGAGTGATGACCATTCACTCCGGCCCCTTGCTTCTGTCTGCAGCCACGGGGAGAGCAGAGCAAGGTGGGAAAGCAACCGTGGGCCCTCAGTGTCTAACACGTGGCAGAGGGCCAGAGAGGCATGGAGCCCGAGGCTCCCTGGAGGGCCTCCCCGCAGGACCCTGACCCCTTAGTCCTAGCTCCGCACGCTCTGCCGCCCTAGGCTTCCCCAGGGCAGGCCCAAGACTTCCTGCATTTGCTCTGGGAGCCAAAGGCCACTGGTTTCCCAAACAACCAGCTTCCCAGCCTGCGTGCCGCCCCACACAGGACGGCCCTAGGCTAACTAAGACCACAGCACCCCGGGCATGTGTGCCCCTCACACTGTGCCATCTCCCTGTGGGCCCCAAGCACGCCAGGGAGCCTCGGGCACAGTGAGTCACACTGCCGCCTGCTGCCTGCAGCTCGGCGGCCCTCCGGGGGCTGCAGCCGCAGCAGAGCTGAGCCCATCATGCGACAGCAGGCTACAGAGTGGTGTGGATCCCCAGGGTGCTGGACAGACACGGAAGAGTGGACGCCCTGCAGGTCCAGCCCCTCTGGGGAACCTTTGCCCTCTCCTGGCCTTGCCATGTCTTTCTGGGGCTCCAGGGTCCCCTGAGAACCCCCACTCTGCATGCTCACTGCATGGTTGGCTGGCGGCTGCCTCCTGCCACCCCAAGGTCTCTGTCCCCCTCTTCACCAAGGGGAACACAGAGGTGCCAAGGGACTGGAGACCACACCCAGAAAAGGTGGGAGGGAGTGTCCTGAGAGCCTTCTGGGGCCCAAGAGGGTCCTCTCCCTTCTCCTGTGTCCACACCGCTCACACTCCTAGGCTGCAGCTTTCCGTGTGCGATCTTCTCTCTCCCCGCTAGGTCACTGTCATGGGCCTCTGCCCCAGCCCTAACCAGGAGAAGTGTTGAGGCATGGGCCAGCAGGACTCAGGAGCCGGGGCCCAGGGACCTGTGGGCTGTAACACGTGCTGCCAATATCAGCCCCCAGGTCAGTATGGTCCCACGACGTCCCAGGGCCTCAGCCCTCACCCACCCAGGATAGCGGTGGGTATCCCATGGGTATCCCAGGGCACTGACAGTTCAACTTCACAATGACTCTCAGCGGGCATCAGGAGGTACACCCCCCTGCTCCCGCCCTGGAGGGCAGCACAGAGGCCAGGGCTTAGGAAGTTTGTCTGGGGACCTTCCCATGCCAAGCTGGTCTGAGGCCCTACTGGGCCCTGGCCTCTGAGACCAGAGGTCAAGGTTGAGGCAGGCAGTTGGGGGCTTGTGGCCGGGGCAGTGCCATGGGGGAGGAGGAACACAGGCTGGGCAGGGGCTGGGGCCAGAGCACGTGAGCGTCACCTCAGTAAGGCCCGGCCTCTCAGGGTGTGGGATGGAGCCCCTTGTTCCTGATTACAGACCAAGACCCCAGGTTCAAGCCCGAGAGGGTGGCACAGGCACTTTGGGCAAGGGCGCCACTCCAGCCGATACCAGTCCATGGGACCCAAGGCTACCACTCACCCGGGCCACAGACTGTGGACTTGATCCCCGTGGTCGCCAGCACAGGGACACGGTTGATGGCGCCCTCGATGTGCTGGGTAAACACGTCCCAGTCCAAATCAAACAGGCCAAAGGCAAACTTGTCCGACACCTACAAAGGCAGGGTGTGCAGTTGTGTGCCGAGAAGAGCCCCGGCCGGACAGTGGGGGCGGCTTCCTCTGAGAGGTCGGGGTATTGGGAGACACCCTCTACACCGCCCAGCCCCACCTGCCGTCCTTGACCATTTCAATGGCCAGGAGAAGTCACCTCTCCCACACCCCTGCTCCAGCCTGCTGGCTCCGTCACTGCACCCCGCAGAGCCTCAGGAGCTCCCCTGTGCCCCACGCCCACCCCGGGCCAAGGCCCTCGGACCTCTGCTGGAGCTCCTCTGGGCTCTGCCCCATCTCCCTGGCTGGACCCTCCTTTCGTCCCTCTGGCTGACCCTCCTGCCCGGGGCCACCATCCCAAAAGCTGTCACCTGCCTCTTGTTCGTGCCCCCACTGAATTATAGGCATCCTGGTGCAGGGACTTTCATCTTAGCTGCACTTCCTCCTTCTCCAGTTAGGCAGCGTCCAGCACATCCGTGTGTAGACTAACTGAGTGGGCCCCAGGGGGCCCTGCACCCCACATCCAGCCCAGGCTTCGGGGACCAGCATTGCTGCCAGTTGGCTGAGGTCAAACCGCTGGGCTCTGGCCCCTGCACCCTGTGACACACACGCCCTTGTCCATCCCAGAACCCAGGGCGAGGTCTCACCTCCTCCCAGAAGATGGGGTTGGCCTCGTAGCCACCCACAGACAGGGCATCCCCTTGGAGTCGCAGGTAGACAGACGCATCGTGGTCACGGACATTGGGCATGTTCTGGGAGGCAGAGCGGAAGCCGCGGTGTCCGGCAGGGTTGGACGAGCTGGGTCCCCCATGCCCTGCGATGGGCCCTGAACCTACCCCCAGCATCACTGGGCCAGGGCAGACCTCCAACACCTCCTCCTCCCTGCAGGAGCCCAGGGACACGCAACAGAGTCTCAGGCTACACACCGAGGACCGGTGCTCCTGCCAGCTCTGCTGCCCCAGACCCCTTCAAATAGCAGCTGGGGACCAAGAGCAGAGACAAAGCGGCGACGTAGCTCATAAAAGAGGGGACGTCAAAGCCCCTGGCTGAGCCTCACGCGCCAGCCACCCGACACTGGATCCAGCCTGGCGCCCAGGCGGCAAAGGTAAGAAGGAGCCTCCAGGCAGCAAGAAAAAGCAGAAAGGATGCCCCTGCTTGCACACAATGTGGTCTTCCACATGGTGGCCTGCGGGGTGGGCAGAAACGCTTCTGTATCTGTTAAAGGGCTTACATCCAGAACTTACAAATAATTCTTGCAAATAGGTAGATGCACAAGCAATACAATCTAAAAATGGGGAACAAATCTACAGAGATCTCTCCCCAAAGCAGATTCCCAATGCTCAGGGAAAGATGTGTAACAGCAGACCTCTCGAGGATTGGGCCTGCTGAGGAAGGGTGCTCTCACCCTGCTCCAATCACAGCACAGGAAACAACCCAGAGCGCTGTGCAGCAGGACAGTGGGGACACCTGGTGGCCAGCGAAGCCCGGACTCCTGCCCCAGCAGGCCTGGCATCCCAGCGCCTGCTGCTCTGAGCACCCAGCCGGCTCCGCACAGCACCCACCCATTCTCCACATGCCCACAGTTCCCTCCGCAGGAGCCCACCACGCAAGCCACGCGCTGCGGCCCATCCTTGCCATGTGCCTGCTTCCTGTCCACACCCAGTGCCCTGCAGTGCTTTGGAGTCCACTGTCCAGACCAGGACCCGGCTCACCGTCCCTGCCCAGGGCTCCCGGTGCGCAACATTCTCTTCTTCCTCCACACAGCGCAGGCGGGAGACAGAGCTCTGACCCACGCTGGGAAGGGGAAACTGAGGCTTGGAGTGGTAGGGGAGGAGTGGGATTCAAAGCCCGCCTGAGTTCATTCAGTCATGTGGCACCTGTGTCCTCAGGAGCAGTGGGAGGACAACGGGAAGGTGAGGCCTGCAGTGGGCATGACCCCTGCTCTCGTGGTCGGCGACACCAGGCCCAGCCCAGACCCTCCTCGGCTTCTGGGTGGTACTTGTTCTCTGACCAGCGGTGCTAGTCAGGGTTGAGGGCCCGTCTCCCCCAGAAGCCCCAGCTGGACAGCTGTCACCTGGAGAGCTGTCTGCACCCCAAGTCCCTGTCTCCTGCAGACACACAGCTCCCATGGCTGGTGACCCTGCCCTGATGTCCTGGTACCCTGAGGCACAAGGGACCCCTAACGCCAGCTTGGCTCTCAAGTTCACAGGGTAGAGGGAAGCCAGCTCTGCCCTACTGCTTCCCAAAGAGAGGGCTTGAGAGTCCATCAGGGACGGAGCGTGGCCACCCTCCTGCTTCCAGAACATGGGTTTTGTCTCATCTCACGCTCCAAGCCTCAGCCTGGCCCCTCTGGAGCCCATGGTGGCCGGAGCACAGCGCCGGCGTCCCCTGGGCGAGCAGGCCACGCCCATGCCACAGGGCCGGGAGCCGAGGCTGCTCTCTGTCCACACGCCTAACTCAGCGTGGGGATGTGGCTGCCTCCAGGACAAGTGCCGAGCCCTGCGGGGCGCTGTGCGTGTCGGGGCTGCCCGCCAGGCTCAGCTTCGTGTGGCACATCCTGCCTTCTCCAGCCCGCGGCATACAGCGGCCGAGCCTCGCACCTCCAGGCCCCACCGCGGCCAGGCTCCTGCAGGGTCAGCCCTGTCCCTCTCCAGCCACTGGTGGAGAACTGCCAACACGTGACTGTCCGGCTAGTCGCCCCTTCACCACTGTCGGACCCCGCCGCCCAGGAGCTGGCGTCGGGGGAGACAGAAGGGTGAGTGACGGGGGCCGGAGGAGCTGTCAGGGAGGGTGGGTGGGAGGACCAGGAAGGGCGTGGAGGAGGAGGGAGGAGTGGTGAACGGACGGAGAGGAAAGGGACGGAGGCGAGGGAGCAAGGCAGGCTTATTTCGAGACAGGATCTCAGTCACTAACTTGCCCAGGCTGGACTCGAACATGCATCCTCCTGCATCAGCCTTCCAGAGCGCTAGGATCATAGGCGGGCACTGCCCACCCAGCTTCGGATGTTCCCTGCAACTCTGGGTCACAGAAGACAGAGACCAGCAAGATGGCTGCACCTTGCAGGGTGGGCTCAGGCCAGGCTCGAAGGCCAAGGAGCTCGGCGACGTCAGGCTCCCCCAGGCTGCTTTGCTCAGTCCTAACAACCAGGGGTACCACTCCACTTCTCAGGGGAGATGGCTGAGGCCAGGCCCACAGGGAACCCAGGAGGGTGGGATGTGCCCGAGCTGGGGCCCAGAGCTGGGTCTCTGCACCCCTACTTCTGGGCCCAGGCCCCAGGGCTCCCACTTACCTGGATCCCCTCGATGCGCTCTGTGACGACATAAGCATGGTGCATGGCCACCAGGGGCACCTTGACTCCAGCCATCTGGCCCACAGCGCCCGCCCACACGCCTGCGGGCACACACGGGCTACTCAGCTCTGTGGGCACCCACAGGGGTGCCACCTAAGACACAGGACACCTGTGCAGGCCTCTCTGCCCTGGCCGGGACACCGAGCCCCATGGAGAGGGAAGCCCTGTGGACTTGGGATGGGGCTGGGGGATCAGGCATCAGCAGAAATGCCGCTGCCACCTGCACAGTTGACCACGCAGGGCGTCTCGATGGGGCCGTGCTCTGTCTCCACGGCTGCAACTCGCTGCACCCCGAAGTCGTCTGTCCGCACACGGATGCCCGTCACTGGGCAGTTCTCCACAACCTGGGGTGAAGGGAACTGCTCTGAAAGCAGGCCTCTGGGGTGCCAACTGCACCCCTGGGGGGCCTGGGGCACAGTGTCCGCTGGGGCAGCCCTATGTGAACAGAAAATGAAAGACACAGCCCCCAGTGTGAATTCCACCCACCCTGGGACTTGCAAGTTGCCAGACACAGGAGGAAGCTGGTTTCCTTTAAGTTTTGTTAAGTGGAGAGATGTCTGTGGTTGATACAGTGTGTGTGTTTGTTTGGTCTTAAAAAGGTTTTTAAAAAATTCCCCCGTGAACAACACACATGCATCTTTGCAAAAAAGTTGGGGGTATCGCACACTAAACACGGGTTACTACAGGCGACTTCTGCCTTTATTTTTGCATCATTTGTCTTTTTGAATCTTTCCACAAGAAGTGAAGACAAGAATTACAAGGAGGGACGCTA
Organism: Petromus typicus; assembly: GCA_004026965.1. NCBI lineage: Eukaryota > Metazoa > Chordata > Mammalia > Rodentia > Petromuridae > Petromus > Petromus typicus. The sequence goes on along the minus strand of PVIR01000805.1, from coordinate 28,123 downwards.
AGAGGATCTGCTGTGTGGCAGGGCAGGCCTCCTGAGGGAGGACGGGGGAAGCCGCTGTCCCCTCGGCCCAGGCAGGCACCCCAAAGCAGGCACCCCGGCGCAGGCGTGGACCTGAGGGCTCAGCCAGGTCATACCTGACTGCCGCCTGGCCCCAGCTCACCCAGCAAGCAAGAACGACCTGCTCCGGCCTTTGCTGTCAGGGTCTCAGGACAAGTGGGTTCAAGCAGGTGCCCCTAAGCCAGCGGCGAATGGTACCTGGGCTCCTCGGGCTACAGCTGCCCTAGCAAGCGTGGTGCAGGTGCCAGCAGGGTCCATGGTGCCGTCTTGTGGCACATACAGGGTGCCGTAGAGGTCATCTACGTTCATCAGCGGGTACAGAGCCTTGGTCTCTGCAGGACTCAGCACGTGGGACTCCACGCCGTAGGCCTTCCCGAGCTGGGGGCCAGAGGAGACGAGCCATGGAGCTGCTCTGGGAGTTTGTGGGCCACCAGCTGGGTCCCCAGAGGCCTCATGTTCCACCCCCCCAGGGCTCCAGCAGCCGGTGAAAGAGCAGCGTGGACACAGAGGTGGCCTGGGCTCAGACCCCTTCTACCCAAACACCGGCCACCCCCCCACCCGCCAATGCCCACCCTGGAACAGGGCTGGGAATCCTTTTATGCAGGAGGTAACAACTGGGCCAGCAACGGTGCATGAGGTTTATTATCTAAAATACATAAAAATCACCCTCACGGTCTTATAGTGGATTTCCCAGGTCAGACTAGCTTCCCCAAGAAAGAGGAAACTGCTCTGGCCTGGACTGGAACTGACACAGGCCTGCCCCCCTCACATGTGATTGGCCCAAATGCAGCCAATCAAGGGTCCCAAGGCCCGAACTGAGACTGAGCTGAGCCAATCTGATCTCCAGGTGGGAATTATGAATGAAGAGGGGCCCAGGCCCCACCCCCCGCCTGCCCACAGACCAGGGCCAGGCTGGAAGGTTCTGAGTCCAGCCCACTCAGGGCTTCTTTCCTGTGACAAGCAGGGCCCTGGCCCCTGGAGCCCCTCAAACCTCTCAGTCCGCCCAGAAGGCACCCTGCCCCATGCACCCACCGACATGAGCCTCTTGTACTCGTCCAGGCGCTGCCGGCTGGATGCAATGAAGAGGCCCCCGTTCTGGATCCATCCCGTGTGCAAGCCAGTCTCCTCCTCCAGCTCGCGGCTCACCACGCGCCTCGTGTGGGCCAGCAGCTCCACCTCCACGTCGCTGGGCCGCAGCTGCCACAGCAGGCCTGCCTCAGAAGCAGGGCACAGTCAGTGCCCCCTGAAAGCGGGCTGCACCCCCTGATCCCCATCAAAAACCAGCAGCGATGGGGCAGAGTAGGCTCGGCTAACGAAGGCAAGAAGGTCGAACCTGGCACAGCTGGAGACCCGGGGGCAGCTCAGAGCAACACTGTCAGGCCCCCAACCCGCATCCAGTGCCCACTGCGTGCCAAACCTGGGCTGACCCACCAAGCCCCTATGGCAGCCTCTGATGAACCTGCGGCTATTTCACAAGTGAACTCGGGAGTCCAAGGTCTGAGAGGGCAGGGCTGGCGGAAACCCAGCCGCCTCTTCTGCAGCAGAACCCTAGGGGGGGACTCGAGGGCAAGGGTTTGGAGGTCCCACGAGCCCAAGTGACTCTGTGGGCTCTTGGGGGGCCAGTGTGTAAACCTCTTACACTGACCTCACCTTGGCAGCTTGATATTATTGGCCAAGCCAGAGTGTTTACCCGACAGGAAGGCACAAGCATGCTCGCTGGGAGAGCATTTTCCAGCAGAGCCCGGCTACTGGGCTGAGGCAGAGCATCGGCCGCCTGGTGGACACGCACGCTGTAGTCCACAAGTCACCCCACCAGGCAGTAGGAGAGTGCCCACTAGCACCCCACCCAGCCTCTCTACCCAGCAAATGCCCCTCACAGGGCTGGCTCTCCTGGGGAAAGGCCTCAGCATGCAGCCAGCGTGGCAGCTTTAGCTCCCCGGCCACACAGGCAGCACAATCCCTCTTCCCACCACAACTCTTCAGAGACTTGGGCCAGCGGTGTCCCGACCCCTGCCACCTCCAGAATGATCAGCAGCCTCCCCCGTCCAGCTCAGTGCCTCTCTGAGGCTGGCTGTGGCTTCCCACCATGCTGTGCTCAAGGCCTACCTGCTGTGTGCCAGGTGGTTCCTGATGTCAGTCGCTCACGCTCCAGTAGCACAGCCTCAGTCACACCCAGCTTGGCCAGGTGGTACAGCGTCTGGCAGCCCAAGCTTCCCCCACCGATGACCACCACACTGGCTGTGCTGGGCAGGGGCTGGCTGGGTCCTCGGGTTGCCGCTGCGGTGCCCTGGGCTTCCTCCTTCAGGGTACGCTGGTAGGGCACATTCTTCTCGGCTGTGGGACCCGTAGCACTGGCCAGGGCCCGCAGCCCCAGGTGCTGGGCTGGTCTCCAGCTAGGGCGGGCGGCGGCTGTGTGCAGGGCTCGGCTCAGTGAGGCCATGGGGACTCGGGCCATCGGGAACTCAGCAGCTAGGAAGAGAGCTGGGCTGGGTGGGCGCCAAGGGCACACAGGGGGCTGTGCTGCGTGCCGGGCCCTCCTGCCCTGTGCCCAGCTCCACCCAGGGCTCCTCTGGCTGCTTCTTGGGTAAAGCCTGAGCTTCAGTCATCTGTGTAGATGGAGGCCTGGGCACAGAAGGACCCTGCCGGGACAGGGACACAGTGGGGTAGGAGGGCTGCTGGGCCACAAGTGTGGCAGAGAAGAGGGACAAATGTGCCTGGCAAAGGCCCACAGTAGGACCTGAGAATATGGGGCATCCAAGGAGGGAGGACATCAAAGACGGGAGGGGATGTGAGGACAGAGGACCAAGGGCCAAAACAAGAAGGAGCTGAGTTTCAGGCCCCTGGGGACCCATAGAGCATGATGTGACAGGCCAGAGCTCGGCTCTGTGCAGGGGCCTGGCAGCTCATGCCGGGCAGGGACAGGGTGGAGGACGGCAGGACAGCCAGGGTGGAAGGTGGGGTGGGAAGGCAGTGTGGACAGGCGGGATGCCTGGCATGCTTCAGACCACAGTCCCCAAGTGTCTATTTCCACTTTGCAGCCCCGGAGTACTCAGGTAACCAAGGCAGGAGTCACTAAGGCTCGGGGACTGGGGGTGTGCCATGGGCACTAGGTGGGGCCCTCTGCCCTCCCAGACCCTCCTCCTTCAGGGGCCAAGGGCATCTCCTTAGAGGGTCCTGCCCGACACTGGCAGGGAAGATGCATCATGGGGCTGCCAGGGCCCAGTCCTGAGGCTGGCAGGAGCGGGGGGGACGTTGGCTGCAACCCATCAAGACACCTGCGCTGCATTAACGTGACTGCACTGCTGAGCGGCCTACAGGTGCCCAGGGGTAATGAAAGCAGTGGGGCGTGGCCTCACTTCTGCTCCTCTGTCTCCTTTGTCACCTTGGCCTCAGGGTCAGACACCACTCGGTCCTGCATGTAGGCCTGACCATCGCGCCACACATGTTTGTGACACAGGCTTTACTAGGCCTGCGCTGCCCTTATGAGACTGGTGACACCAGGACAAGATGACCTAACGGGTTAGCAGATACCCCAGAACGTGGGTCCAAACCCCAAGTGACACCTACAAGCCTCTAGTCCCATCCCATGCCCACAGCGGCTTCGGGCCTAGGGAAAGCAGGGCCTGTGCTCACCACTTTGAGTCTGTGCGGAAACTCGGTAACACAACTGGCGTCTAGCTCCGATTTCCTTGTGTAACAACTAACGAACAGCTACTCAGGCTTCCAGCCATGCACACTGTCTGGGCCTAGGAGCCATCTCTTCTGCACTGTTCTGTGCATCTGGTTTATAGACTCCTGTCTTTTTTGTGCCATAAAGCGCTGTGGTTCCCTGTCCGTGCTCCAGGGACGGAGTGTGCAGACAAAGCGAGGCCACCGAGCTGGCGTCTCCTGTGTCCATTGCTTTGCTCTGAACATGGCAATGTACATGGTCTACACAACTCTCCACTAAGTCACTTCTGCTGTTACCCCCACAGCGTGACTGTCCCTGGTTTCACAGAGAGGAAACTGAGGCACAGAGAGGTCCCAAAGGTGGCTGAGATCACAAGGTCAGAGCCAGCCATGCCCCACAAGCCTGAAGCCTGTGAGCCCTCCTTCCCCGGCCCGGCTCGTGGGGCTGTGGGTGAAGCCCTGCGCATCCCTGTGCCCACTCCCAGGGCAGCAGGAACAGCAGGGAGCCAGGCTCCATCCCGTGAGGCTTTGGGGCAGGAGGAGCTGCTGACGGAAGCCCCATAGCACCCTGTCACCCTTTGCCCAGGGGTGACGCCTGCCCTCTTGCCGGCCACGGGACCCTGCGTGGGCGCCCGCTCTTTGTACCCACTGGGTCCTCCAAGGTGCTTGGTCTGCCAGGAGCCCCGAGGGTGGAGTCCCAGTGGGGGAAGTCGGCATGAGGGCCTGGAGGGGACGCTCCAAGCTGGCACAGCACTCCTGGAGGAGCCTCCTCTTCCCTCCCACTGTGCCTGGTACAAACGCTGTGGCCTGCAGTGGCCACGTGCCCCTTCCCACCTGCTGGTCAGTCCACTGCCCAGCTCCGCCCGCAGCAGCTGCTTCAACCCTAACCCACTGCGGCCTGCAGCTCCCTGCCCTACCCGGGGCTTGGGAGTCAGCGCCGGAGCTCGGGTGGCACCTCAGCCTGGCCAGGTGCCCAGCCACAGGAAGGTAAGGGGGTGAACAAAGAAAAGACCTGGCATGGTGTCTCCTGGGGGAGCCCTGGCTGTAGGCCAGCTCCAACCCACCGGCCAGCTCCAACCCACCGGCCAGCTCGGCCCCACCCTCCCGGCTCCCAAGGAGACCCTGTCCCACCCTCCTGAGGGACCAACCTCGTGTGTGTCTGTGGATGGCGGGGGCACTGCCACTGCCTTCCTTCCCAAGCCGTAGTCTAGCTGGAACAGGCCCGCCCTCCCCCTCACAGCCTGCCTAATGTCTCCGCCCCAAGTGTGGGCGGGGTCCCGCCCACGTGGCCATGGTCAGCCCAGTGGGGCAGCAGCCAAGTGGGCAGCTTGGCTGGGGACTGAAGCCCCATCTCTGTCTCTGTGGTGACCTGGCAGGTGATCTCCTCTCCGACGCTCACTTCCTGCCTCTAACTGGGGGTCTCAATGTTGTTGTGGTGACCCCCAGGGCCTCTTCCTGCCCCAGGAGCTGAGCAGAGGGAAGCGGCAGTGTTGCCCACCCACACTAAGGCTGCAGGGAGCTCATCCTGGCAGGGACAGGCCTGGTCCTCTTGGCCGCCAGACCTGGCCCACACCCCCAAGTCCTGCCCCTCCAGCTCTTCCGCTGTGCGGGGCCCAGCCTCAGGGTAGGCAGGATTCCTGCTTCCCTGACTGCTGGACTCCCAGTGCCAGAGAGACCAAGCAGGCCTCAGGCCACACAGCGCCCTGGGAGGGGTTGGGCCAGATGACCGCACCCCAGCTGGGCCATTTGCCCACCGCAGGCAGAAGTAGGGGCCCAGAAGAGAGCCGGGGAGCGTGAGAACCTCTGATGTCCACCACCAGCCACGAAGGGACGCGAGGCGCCACAGCAACCAAACCACTGTGGCCTGTTTGCACAGTCTCTCTCGCTGGCTGTCTTGCAGTCGGTTTGTCCAGCCTCTTCCTTGACTGTGCACTGGCCACGTGTGAAGCCCTGCGGAGAGGTCAAGAGACACCCCACCTCTGTACTGCCATGGAGGGGTTTGGGGTCCAGGAAGCAGACACACTGGGGAGGGGCGATCCTGGCTGTGATGACCACGCCCCGCCAGCTGTCCTTCCTCCAGTGGGGACTGGAGATGTCCCGGGCTCTGAGACTGCTGTGTGCCGACGCAGAGAGGCCGCCCTTAGTCCGTGACCCCCAGCTCACCCCGGCACAGGCCGCCTAGGGACAGTGGGGGGGGTCCTGGGGGGGCTGGAGAGGCCAGAGTGGGTCCTGTTTCCATGCCATGGCCGGCCCGGGCACCTGAGGAGAGGCTGCGCCTGTGCAGGGTGGGCAGGGCCACCTGTCCTCTCCTCGCCCTGAATCCTGAGGCCAGCGGCGGCAGCAGTGCTGCCCCAAGCCAAGTGGCAGTGTCGCCACCCGAACTTTGAACGAGGGGTGGAGGCTCGAGGCTGGACCTGGCTCAGGCAACGCTCCGGGATCAGTCCCCGACCTGGGCATGTGGTGTCCTGCTCGGGAAGGGCAGGAAGCTGGCCAGCTCTCAGGGGTAGAGGGCACAAACTCTGCCCAAGGATGCGAAGACAGGTCCTGCCGCCACCCTGCCCACCTGGGAATGCTCTCAGCACCTGTCCCTCTGCTGAGACTAGTTTCCCTATCTGAGAAGTCAGGCTGCCCCTTGCGATGCCAGTTTCACAGAAGTTCTGTGATTTCCCTGAGGATTAGCTTTCTGTATCTCTCTGTCCCTCCCTCTCTCTCTCCCTCCCTCTCTCCTCTCCTCTCCTCTGCTCTTGTGGAGCACATGGGTATGGTGGCTGACTTGCTTTTGGGGGTAACAGGTGCCTCCAGACCCCAAGTCCATGGAGGACCGTGCTGGACTCGCCCCTCAGGCCTCACGGCTGCTCCCCTCTGGCCTGGCAGGCCTCCCCACAGTCCCCGGCCACTGCCAGCCTTCCAGGGTACCAGAGCTGACCACAGGCCAACCTCTGCCAGGCAGAAGTCCAGGGAAGCTCAGGATGGCTAGGGGGTCCTCCTCTGAGCCCCACATGTGGCTCTGTGAGGGAGGACACAAGGCATCAGCCCTGGTAGCCTGGGGGTCGGTCCTCTGTCCCCAGGCAGCACTGGTACGGAGGAATGCGGCAGAGACAGGACACCAGGTGCCACATCCCAGTAAGTCACAGGCCAAACAACTGACTGCCAGGGTGCTGTGGAGTCAGGTTTGTCCTGCCAAGGTTTTATTTTTCCAGCAAAAACCCTTAGACACTCAAAACCCCAAACGCCTCGGCCCTCTGTCCCCGGGTCTCATGCAGACAGGAAGCCCACATCTCCTGCCAAAGCAGGCTCCATCCCAGGGTGACTCTGGACCATTCCCCGGCAAGCACCCCTTTCTGTCCTGGACCTCCTGAGGTGTCTGCCCCCTGGGTATGGCGGGTGTGAGCCATGAAGCCAGGGCCCAGATGCAGTGGCTCCTCTCCTGGGCACCGTGTCCTCTCACAACTCGTCCCTGCCGTGCTTTGCATGTGAAAGGGTTGGTCCCCATCCTGAGCTGTGCCCTGTGTGAAGATGGCCCCATCTCTGCAGGGCACACTTAGACTGGGACTGGCCGCAGTCCCTACCCTGTGCCCTGGCCTCCCTGCATGTTCCACTGGCCCTGAGGACCTCTGCTTACCCAGCTGCTGACCAGACCCCTGGCTGCCCTCAGACCAGCCTCCATGGCACCCACACCCTAGCTGTGCTGAGCAGGCAGGAAACTACTTGGGCTCTGGGACTGCAATACTCACAAATTGCCAGGAGGGGGCAGCAGCAGCCAGGGATCTGGTCAAGCCCAGGCAGCCGGCCAGGTAGGAGATTGGGCCACGGCAGAAAACACCGCCCCCGGTGGCCATGGGTGAGTACTGCACTCAAGAGAACAAGGACGTGGTGAGGGGCCAGACACTGGACAACCAGGCAGTTCTCAGGAAACAGGTAGAGCTGCTGTCCCATCCGCTACGCCCACAACGTCCCTCCCTGAGGAAGGACAGAAGGGGTAGCCCTGGGAGAGCAGAGCACAGGGGCCCCGCTCAGGGAACAGAGTGTGTGTGCCCAGCTGCTTGTGGCCCCTGGCCGTCAGGTTCTGGGAGGGTGGCTGGGAATCTGGCCTCTTCCGTGCCATTCCAGCAGGCTTTGCTATGCAGCTCCACGCCCGGCTCACTGCATGTGTTTGAGGCTGTGTGCTAAGGTCCAGGAAGGTCCCTATGGCTGTGGTGTCCCCGGTTACCACTAAGTGAGCCCCTCACGACGCTGCGTGTGGCCGGCTCACGGTGTGCCTCTGCACTGTGGCGCAGCTGAGCTGACGCAGAGTGGGGAGCTGCCTGACCTCCTGGCGGTGCTGCCGCCGCCGTCGGCTCTGCGCTCCAGCCTGAGCAGGTTCCTAGCGCTGCACCTCATGCACCTCCTGCCCTGAGCTCAGGTGACAGTGGTCGCTTCCTTCCACCTGTCCTGGCGTCTCCCTTCCATCCTCTGCATTCAGTATTTCTGGGACATGATGTGTCTGCCGTGTCCAGCCCATGTGTATCTAAGCGTGTGACACCCAGCTGTGGTCACTGGTGCTGACAGCATTCACAAAGAGGAAGGCAGAGCTGAAGCCTAGCATCGCACAGCTCAGCTGCCAGCTGCATTCTTGGGACCACGCTGCCAGTGCTGAACCTGAGCGGCCGCTGTGCGCACCATCGAAGTCCAGCCCAGCTGGGGTGTGGGCTTCCTGGTGCGTGGACCGGGAGTCACACGCACAAGTTCCGGAGTCTCAGCCTGTATCCCACAAGTCCTCCACAGGAATTAAAGACCCCCAGACACACTGCCAACACCAGCTGCCTCTCTGCCAGGCAGAGCCATGAGGTGTCAGCTCCTACACCCAGCACGACCTGTTCCCCAACCTCTGCAGCCAGCCGTGGCCATCTGGCTGGTGAAGGACAGCAAGAAATGGTGTGGCTAAGGTGTGTACTCGGCGGGGCCTGCCCTTCCCCCGCCCTCCTCCACTGGGATGTGAACCCAGGGCCTGGGCTGGAGCCTCAGCTTGGCTGTGGGGTGAACTTGGGCGGTGCAGGACACAGCCACAAGAGAAGGCCCTGGCCCTGACGCCACAGAGCACGGTGCCAGCCCTGCTCACACCTGGGCACTGGGAGTCACGCCAGGGTTTCTCCTATCTAGCTGTCCCCACAGAGCCTCAGAGCTCAGAGGTGGGGCTCGCAGCAGACTCGCTGCCAGGAGGCGGGGCTTGGTGGGAGGTGGTCGTGGGTGTGTGGCCTGGAGGGGTCGTATCTCCCTTTTCTGCACCCAGGCCTCTCCACTGTGACTCCCTGCCTTGCAGCAGCTGACCACAGGCTAAAACCTTGGGCCAAAATGAACCTCTGCTTCGAGTTGCAGGGACAAGGAAGTGACTGAGACAGCAGCAATCACTCGTCTGACAGCCAGACAGTGATTCGAACCAACCCTAGCACAGCCGCAGTGGTGTGTGCGTGTGCAAGATTTCTTTTTTGAGGAAAAAGTAGAGACTCAGAATTTAAGACAAATGCATGCAGAGGTATCAAGTTGTGACCAGGGGCAAGAGCCCATGTTTAACCCACAGACATGGTCAGATCTTTTTTTTTAAGGTTTTTTTTTGAGACAGGGTCTTGCTTTGTAGTTCAGGCTGGCCTTGAGCTCAGCGTCAAACTCACATCACAGCAATCCTCCTGCCTCTGCCTCCCGAGTGCTGGGATGACAGGCTTGAGCCACCACGCCCGGCACTGTGGTATGTGATACTGGTTGCTGCTGGGCATGAGTCTCCATGCCCAGTATTGTATGTGGTTACCGAGGACCGAACCTAGGTCTTTGAGCTTGCAAGACAGGTGCCGAAACCACTGAGCTAAATCCCCGGCCCGGTGAGATCTTGTCACAAGAAGGTCTGCTGGCCTGCCATGTGGCAGGGCCCAGCCACAGCGAGACAGCGCAGCCCGGGGGTGATGTCAAAGCCCTGTAATTTGCACGCATTTAATACATTTGTAATTTTCCACTTGGGAAAATTACCTTTTAAGTGGATAATTTGAAAATGCTTAATAGAGACTAAAACTTTTGTTCAAGGGATAAATACTCTGTTCTAAGTTGGAAGGGCGAGCAGAGAGCAGCGCTCACCCAGGCCTCTTCTTTCAGCAGCACATGCCTTTAAGGGCAGTCGGAGACAGCAGTACTGTGTTCTACAACTTTTGGTAGGAGGGATTTGTATAACTTATTTAATTTAAAATTCAAAAATAATTTTGAACTGTTTTATTATCCCATTAGCATTTTTTTGATAACTAAGTATCTGGAAATAGGTCTCTCAATTTACAAATATATGGAGATGTTTCTGTGTAATTTTCATTATTACTGGTTTGTACTTCATGGTAGAGTGACGCATGGCTATCATCCCAGCTCCAGGGCTGCTGAGGCAGAAGGACCGTTGTGAGTTCAAAGCCAGCCCAGGCTACACAGTGAGTCCAAGATCAACTGAATTAATATAGTGAGAGCCTCTCTCCAAAAATAAACAAAAAGAGAAGACGTCCTGATGCCCTCCTTTTCCTGTCCGTGCTGCACACCTTGGTTTTCCCGATGGTGCCTGTACGTCCTTCTGCTCTCTTCACTCATTATTAGTCTTCGTTCGTGTCCCCTCAGTGGGTGACTATTAATAACCAGGCTCAAGACTGCGGGCTCCTTCTGCTTGCTGAAGTCTGTGGCTGGAGCTCTTGTTTTTCACTTTAGTCCCCGAGTGCTCACACACCGTGTCCGCTTCTTTCTGGAGGCTGCCATCTCTCTGCATTTCTCCTCCACCCAGGCACTGCGTTCCTGATCTTGCTTGCTGTGCTCTGTCGCTCCCCAAGCTCCTCCAAGGTGATTATTTTGAATTATCCGGCAGTTCATAGCTCTTCATTGCATGAGGGCTACATGTCTGCTCTTCGGACGGTGTCCTGCTTCCCCAAGTGGGATGCCGTCTCTCCAGGTGTCCCCAAAGCCTCACGGGCTCGTAGGCTGGACCTGGGGTTGGGGCCTGGACCATGGGGCACGGCCCCCATGACTGGGCGAGGGTCCTGCTGAGTTTAAAGATTACCACAGTACAGCTGGGGATTTAGTTCAGTGGCTCCAGCATCTGCCTGGCAAGCACAAGGTCCAGAGTTCAATCCCTGGTACCACGTACCACCAAGCAGGGTGTGGTGGCTCTCCCCTTAATCCCAGCATTCCAGAGGCAGGGGCAGGAGGACTGCCGTGAGTTCAAGGCTCGCTTGGGCTACATAGTGAGCTCAGGGCCAGCCTGAACTACAAAATGAGACCCTGTCTCCAAACAACAAAAAATTACCACAGTGAAAGACACACTGTCCCTAATTCCCCTCAAAATGCAACATTCCCCTGCACTTTGAAACACATCTTGTCCTTTATGCTGTGCCACAGGAAAGACAGCTCCTAAAAACATGCTGCTGTGTCCTCCTCCCTCTCATTCAACGTATCTAGCCTCACGCAACTTCTAGGCCTTCCCCAAACCACAATGGCCAGGAAAAGCCACTGTTTGGATCAACTGAGGACTTCGAGGCAGCCAGGACTGCGTGCAGAGGCACACGGAGGACTCCAGAGCTACTGCAGGAAGTGGCCCCAATGGGGGACCAAGTGTGTGGGGGGTTCTGATGACGCCGGCTGCTGACTGTAACAGGTGAGACAGGTGCACAGTCACTGCTTTCCAATCACACCGAGGGGGGTGCCTACCCGGCTACGGGGGTGCCCACCGGGGCTGGGTCGGAGGTGCACCCATCCGAGACGTGCCACCTGGGTGGCTGGAGGCTTCGTCTCCTTACCCCTAAGGCTGGGCCTCAAAGTCGCTGACTGGGCAGATGCCTCAGGAGGAAGCAGCCGCCCTCTGGATTCTTGCCTGTACTTGGCTTTTGGCAACGTGTTGCTTGTTTTTTGCGAGTTTGCTGGTGGAATTTGGACCATTTTTCCAGTGTCTGTACTCTTTACTGGGGTGCTGGCCGGGTGTGTGACCTACCATTTGTTGCAGGCCGGACGATGACCCCAAGGACATCCACATCCCCCACTGTGACCCGCGGACATTACCTTCCCTACCTTTCCCACGCGCTGTGTGGGTGAGCGAAAGTTTAAGTGCACTCATGCATCGGACCAGGCCTGTGAGGGCAATGGATTGACTATTACGGGCCTGTCTGCTCTCTTCACTCATCCTCATTATTCTTTGTACAGGACTTACTGGCGGGGCTCATGATGGCCGCTTGGTGGGCTGGGGAACGCAGGAGGGCTGAGGCTCCCAGCCGAGCCCGGCGAGAGTCCACATTGGAAGGAAATCCAAAAGGCCTGTGCCCAAATCCCGAAAGAACCGGAGAGGAGCATCAGAAGACGAAGCCTGGGGCCGGGGAGTTAGCTCAGTGGTTCTGGCGCCTGTCTCGCAAGCGCAAGGGCCCGGTTCGATTCCCCGGTAACCACATAACAATACTGGGTGTGGAGACTCAACCCAGCAGCAACCAGTACCACATACCACAGTGCCGGGCGTGGTGGCTCACGCCTGTGATCCCAGCACTCGGGAGGCAGAGGCAGGAGGATTGTGATGTGAGTTTGAGGCTGAGCTCAGGGCCAGCCTGAACCACAAAGCGAGACCCTGTCTCAAAAAACAAAAAAAAAAAAAAAAAAGAAGAAGAAGAAGACGAAGCCTGGACCCCTCTGAGGAGGCGGAAAGGTAGACTTCCTCCCTTCCCTTTTCACTCCATCCAGACTACAAGCCTATTGGCTGCTGCCATCCACATCCGGGGCGGGCCTTCCGTCCTCAGTTCGCGGCCAGTGTGTCAGTCATCCAGACACGCCCCATACTGTGTTCCCTCAGTCCCCTAGTCCCCGAGGGCGAACCCTTCCGAGCTTTCAATGATAAAAACAGCCCTCTGGGCAGGCGTGCCGTAGATTCGCCACCACTGGCATTTCTTAGTCCCTTCAAGTTGACGTCACAGTTAATGTTCACACCAAGAAACAAAGATGTGAATGTAGGACACGGATAAACACGGGAGAGATAGCGTGACAATGGCAGAGGGCAAGGAGGCCTCGGGAAGGAGGAACCACGCGATCTCCTCGGAGCCCTACCCAGAGTGGGTTGGCTCCGAGTCAGCAGCCTGTGGGTTGCATCTTACCTAGAACAGCTGGGCAAGCCGCGTCCTTGCCCCTGTCCCTTCCCAGCTGTCCTTCCTACTTTTCAGACATCAGAGACTTCCTCTGACCACCTATGATGGCTACAGTGTTCTGTAACCATCTTCTACACGATAAAGAATTGTTCCCAAGCTCCATGGTCACCCAGATCTCTGGGCTTGCTTCTTAGCACCCGTGCCCACTTCTCCACGTGCCCTCGAGAAAAAGATGCTTGTCCTTGCCACCTTCCATCTGGTCTTCCCATCGCAGGGGCTGGCAGGCATCACCCTCTGCGACGCCTGGCCTTACACAGGGGTTGGTGCTGGACCCACGGGAACCTGCAGCCAGCGTCGGCTTCCTGTGCCCAGGCAGAGTTGGGACCCCAGGCCCTGGCCCTGCAGAGCTTGGACCTGCTGTCCCCTCCTTTCCAGGTCCGCCTCCTTGGCCCATCTTTGCACTTGGTGCATCTCATACGTGCAGCTGCGTGTCACGTGCTCAGCCTAACGCTCTGTGGACAAGAGCTGAGACCTTGCCCACCTGCTAATGTTCTACAGCTCAACTGGGGGATCGATTAAAATGGGCTGCACACATGTAAGAAGTAACTAAGACAGAAAATCTGTTGTGCAATATTTGCTCAATAAAGGAAAGTCGCCCAGGTGGGTAGATAGAGGAGATGGATGATTCCTTTGGAAACTTGCACAGTATACAGAAAGAGGAAGAGGGGAAGGAAAGAGGAGAAAAACTGCAGTTTGCTTTGCCCTCGTCCCACACGTGATTTCCTTCTCTTCCCACACATCTGGAGCACATGGGGGACACTTAGTGCGTGTGGTGACAGGGATCCCTGTGGGGGCACTGCAGTCCTGGTTTCCGCCATGATGTGGCAACAGCCTCAAGAGCCAAACCCTAGCTTGCTGGGGGGGGGTTGCTAAACCCACATGGCAAGGGCCAGGTTGGCTCAGCAGGGCCGGCATAGCCTGAGATGACACCCCAAGTTCAGGTACCACCCTCCTGCCCTAGAAACCTTGTTCTGGGGCCACTGCAGCTGTCCACCCAGCTCTAGGGAGCTCATCCCAGGTGGACCCCTAACATTTCCCCCAGCTGTCCTCTGCAAGGACACAGCCTTGAGGGGGGTCAGGTCCTTCCTACAAGGGGGACAGCAGGCCACAAGGGCACAGACAGGTGTTCAACAGTGAGCTGTGGCTGCCGAGTCCAAGGTGTGGGGCTTCTGTGTGCACCCCAAGACAGGTGCTGAGGCCCCAACTCCCAGCACCCCTCAGAATGTGATGCTGGTGAGTTTAAAGAGGAGAAGACCCCGCAGACCCCTACCCCGACAGGACTGTGGACGTCAGGAGGCGCCAGGGAAGAGCCCCCGAGGACACAGCAAGTCAAGCCACCCTGAAGGAGGAAGGAAGGAATAGGGGGCTTGGGAAACCACACAGCAGCACCGCGACCTTAGACTTGGACCTTCAGGTCCAGCAAGAGATAGTCTGGTGGCTGAGGTCCAGGAAGCACAGCCACTCAGGGGCCCTGTCCCGAGGGAGGCACTCCGCCACCTGCTGTTCTGGCAGGGGGGTGCAAGGCTGTAGCCAGGAGCCGAGAGCCAGAGGAGGAAGGAAATGTTGGCAGATGCAACCACTGGGGGTCAGACTAGCCCTCATCTCCAGAAGGGCTTCGGGTGGCCAAGCCAGCAGCAGACCCCATCACCTCCTTCCTGGAGCACACGGATAGCTTCACACCCAGGGCAGCAGGGTGGGTGCTGGCAACCTAAGTCAGGCCTTGGGGTAGGGGGTCCAGGGGCCCCAACCTCAGCACCCACCTCGCCTGGAGCAAGAACCCACATCCACAGAGCCTCGTGTCTTGTTTGGTCCTCAAAGCAACCTGTGAGCCAGGCCTGCAGCAGGGGCGGCCGCCATCACTCCCATGGCCCGTCCTCCCTTAGTGATGGGACTCTGTTTTCCAGGACACCTCGAGGCCTGCAGAGACCCTGTACTTCCCCTCCCCACAGCCAGGAATGATTGTGAGCAAGCACCAGGCACAGAGCCACAGAGGGCCCCTGCTTCCTTTCATGGCCTCACAGGCAGGAGCTCCTGCAGCCACACTGGACCACGAGGCAATGGTGAGGCTGGGAGGTGGGAGGGGAGCCTGAGGCACCGCACCTGTGGAGGGAGATGTACAGCCCATGGGCACTTCCAGCCTGGAGCTGAGCAGACCCTTTGGGACCAGGGGAAGAAATACCACACCCTGCTCCTGAGCCACGCAAGGCCAACTATTCCAGCAGAAAAGAACATAGGTTTATTTGGAGTAAAAACCGTGGTCTAAAAAAACCCATTGGCAAATGTACAGTTTGTGTTTCACGTGGGGTCACGGCAACCGGACCCCAGATCCCTGACTCGCATGCAAGGGGCTCCCAAACGTTCACAGCTGGTCTGGCCAGGTCCTCGGCCTCCCACCACCCTGCTCGGTACAGTGCAAAAACAAAGCCAAACCAAACACAAAGGTCAAAACAAACACAGAACAAAACATTCACAAAACCCAGGCTCAGACCGTGTTTCTCAGTGTTCCCTGTTGCCGTGAAGGGGGTGGCGTGTCACCACAGCACAGAAGCCCCTCGGCTAACGCCTGCGATAAATCTCCCTTCTCCCTCAGACAGAGCATGGGACGTGGGGGGAAATCATCTCAGTCTTTTTCTCTCAAAAAAACAATGGGTCCGCGAACAAAACACAAGGAAACTAAAACCCTTGAGAAAGTCCTAACGGGTGAGCCCATCGGGGGGCACACTCTCCCTGCCGTCCTGAGCCCCACATTCCTCCCCCCGCCCCGCTCCTCATCCTCCTCACCTCCTCCCAGGCTCAGTGCTGGGTGTGCCAACTGGGCACAGAGGCCACATGCCTGACTGAGGCACCTGGGGCCAGCGTGGTTTGAAGATAACTGCCACAGCCTCGCATCATCTGGGGCTGTGCAGCTGACCAAGGACAAGGTCAGAGGAAGCCCAGCTTGTCCCAGTTTTGTCTCAGGGCTCAGAGGGAACGGAGTCACAGGGTTTTACGAAGCCTCAGGGCACAGAATTGGGTATGGTCAAGCCAGCAGGAGGCCCCTTGAGGACCTGGGAGAGGTTAACAGGGTACAGCCACCCCAAGGGCACTTATTTCCGGCTCGCCATGGCCCAAGCGTGAGCTGCAGGGGCCCTTGGAGGAAGACCGGCCACGGTGAGAAGTGATCTCTTGCAAAGGCTGGCAGACCCCCGGGAACCCTGTGCAGGGAATAGCAGGGACAAAGGTGGGCAGCGGGGCCATGGTTACAGGACGCCCGTGCCTCTCTGGGTCTACAAAAGGCGTGTCACCAGGCAGCAGGCTCAGGGGAGGCCCTGGCAAGGCCAAAAACAGTACCATCGACTGGGGGCAGGGTGGGCAAGGTCATTAGCCCTCAGGCACCTCCAAAGTGCCTAGCCACCCTGCGGGGTGTGCAGGCCCCAAGTGTGGGCAGTTCTGGAGCCTGCAGCACTTGGAGAGCCCTGCGAGCTCCCTCTGCTGCTCCCCAGCACAGTGGATGGGGCGGGACCACGGCGAACAGCCTGGGCCGGTTCCCATGCTCCCTTCAGCTGGGAGCCCCGACAGCAGCAGAGAAAGGGGCTGAGCCCAGGGGCTGCGCAGACAGGCCGGGGTGGCCCCTCTGCTGTTCCCAGCCCGAGACAACACCGCTGTTTAATTCTGGGCACCCAAGTGCTGCCTCCTCCAGAGGGGCACGTGATGAGCCCGCCCTCCATTGCCACCCAGGCCCAATCTGTTCTGTGGTTGGTGCCAGCCACTCTCCACACTGGGCAGGGCCAGCCCAGGCTTCCTCTATGTACAGCAGCGTACCCACAGCAGGCCACCAGGGCAAGTGTCAAGGGAAACAGTCCGAGATTAGGATTCCAAGCGCCCTCCCCATCCCTACGGGCTGTCGACAACGGCGGCTTGGTGGCGTCTTCCCCGGGAGTCACGGAGCAGCCGGAGGCGGACTGTAGGGCTGGGGACACTTCTGAGAAAGTCCCCTGTGGTCACTGGACGCCCTCCTCTTCCACGTACGTCGAGGGAAACCAGCCGACCTGAAAGAGACGGCAGACGAGGTATGTGCTGGTGGCTGTTGGGCAGAAGGGTGTAAGCAGACAAAGAGCCCTTCCAAGAACAGAGTCCTCAGAAGAGGCCTGAGGGCCTGATGGAGCTGAAAAAGCAACCCAGAAACACACCATCCCCGCCTGGTTAGGACGATCTGACAGCCAGGAAGAATCTGACCCTCTGAGGGAGAAGCACATGACCCAGAACTTCTGCCTCAACACAGCCAGGTGCTCGGTGACAGCCCTGCACCCCGGGGGCTGAGCAGTGCCAACCGGAAGAGGCAGATGACATCACAGACACCGACCAACGAGACCCCCGGGAAACCCTGGGGCTGAAGACACCAAGGCTGAAGCCCAGACCTGACAGGCGTGATGGAGGCAGGGGACAGCGACCAGATGGACATGGAAGGGGGAGGGGTGCAGGCACGGGAGACCCGACACCTGTGCACATGGAGGATGAGGATGCAGCGTAGAGCTACGAGCTCAGGGCTGGACAGGAGGGTTAATGGACAGCCGGGGGCCGTGTTGGGTGTGCCCCTCCAAGGGGCCAGGGGAGGCCACAGCGGAAGCCAGAGGACTCCAGAGAGATACCACTGGAGAGCGGCACGGGGTCCCGGCACCCCGAACCCCACCCAGCCAATGCGGAAGAGTCCTCCTGCTTGGAGAAGACAGCCGCTCAGGGGAGCAAGGCAGAGGAGGAAGTCGCTCCTCAGGAGGGACAGGAGCAAGTCCCTGGAGAGAGGGGGTCAGCAGTAACTGGCACTGGGGGAGAACTGTGCACACAGGTCTGTGGGGATCAAAGAACAGGCAGGTGGGAGTCAGCAGAGGCCAGATGCTGCCTGATGTCCAAGTGCAGCTGCACGGAGACCACTAGGCCTGTTTCCGGGACCCCTGGATACCCAGGCTGACACGCTCTGGTCTCCTCTGCACGAGGGTGAGGGGTTCACATGGAATCTGCACCATCCTCCACGTGCTCCTGGTGACCTCCAGGCTGCTCTCACATCCAGTGCCATGTACAAGGCTGGCATGCTGCCTCGCTTAGGGTGTGAGGACAGGGAAAAGGTCTGTACGTATTCAATATAGATGCAGTTCTATAAAAACGCTTTTGGTCTGTGGCTGGTTGAACAACCCACAGATGTGGCACCTAAAACAGAAGTCTGACTGTACACGGCACGGTCCAAAAGCCCCGTGTGCGTGCGTGTGCGTAGAAGGCGCGTTACTGTACGAGGCCCACTGCCACCGTCCTCCTTGTAAAACGGCCCCCGCTCTCGACACTTATCCCATCGTCCTTGCTGCCTTCTGCAGCAGCTGGCAGTCCTCTTTTATTACACCAAACACAACGACTGCGGCTACCAAGCACCATCCAATGGAAACGCAGCTCGTAAAAACAGGACGCCAAGGGCCAGGGATTTAGCTCAGTGGTTCCGGCGGCGCCTGCCTTGCAAGGGCAGACGCCCAGGTTCCATCCCCCGGTAACCACATGCAACAATACTGGGCGTGGAGACTCACATCCACCAGCAATCAGAACACATACCTCAGTGCCGGGCGTGGTGGCTCACGCCTGTGATCCCAGCACTTGGGAGGCAGAGGCAGGAGGATTGCTGTGAGTTCAAGGATGAGCTCAGGGCCAGCCTGAACTACAAAAGCGTGAGTTTGTCTCAAAGAAAACAGGATGCTGAGCCCTCCTTCACCTCAATCACCGGATCTGCACCTCCCAAAGTCAAAACGATCATGAAAAGGAGACGTTTTGAATTGATTCAGGACACGGAGGCCACCACAACAGTGCAGCTGAGGATACCCAGGAAAGAGGACCTGACAGTAGCTACAGAGAATGGCCACAATGACCGGACAGAGGCTCAGTGTGAAGGAGAGGATTCGAGGGAGGCAGTGGCAATGTGTCTTTTACTCCTAAAAAAATTTTAAAGACACTCACCATATTTTTTATCCCCCCTTGTCTTGTGCTGCAAACTTCTTTCCTCCTGAGGGTGGCTCCACTATTGAGCCATAGCCCCAGCCCTTCCTTTAATGTTTTATTTCGAAACAGGGCCTCAGATGTATTGCCCACGCTGGCCTTGAATCTGTGTCCTCTGGAGCAGCTCTGAAGGAGCTGGGATTATGGCCGGGAACCACCGCGCCCGGCAGATCACTCACTAACTGCAGTAACTTCACAGAGGAACGGGCAGATGCCACCTTAACTGAATGACCAAAGTTTACGTCTCATGTAATGTGAGGAGATGGCCTCACAGGCTCCTGGCGGGACGTGACACCCAGTCACGCTGTCCCCCACACAAACCTGTGACCCGTCTGTCATGGATCCCACAAACCGAAACAGACTGTGGATATCCCACAGTCACAACTGCCCCGCTCTTCAGTCAGTGTCCCAGTCACAGGACTGTCCTGTTCCAGGAAAGCTCGGGGTCATGGCGAGCGAATGCAGCCCATGGTCCAGAGCTGGGCCCCGGAGCCCGGCCTGGTCTGAGGAGACACTCAGGGTGAAGGGCTGTCCCTTCTGCAGCTGCCCCTCCAGTGAAACACACAGAGAATCATGGGTAACACCTGCAGGGAGTCTGGGAGGAGAACAAACCTGTTCTCACACTGTCTTGGAAACGGGAACCATGGCATCCGGCTGGTCTCTGAGCAGCAGACAACGTCTGCTGTGACCTCTCGGGCAGATTCGGAGGTCCGAGTGTGACCAGCCAATCCAGGGAGGGCACACGGAACAGACGGACAAGGGCGCTGTTAACCCAACAGCAGCGGCGGAGAAGCTGGCTGTGACCGATAAGCAATGAGACGATCTGTTTGTCCCTCAATAGTTCCAATATTACATTAAATGTAAGCGGACAACACGAGCCCCCTAAACGGCAGACTGACAGACACATCAACTTTTTTAAAACACTCTGGTGTGTAAAACCCATCTTAAATGCAAGCAGACAGAAAAGCATATTGTTTAAGACCAATCCCAAGGGAAGCTGGTGTCACTCTGAACACGAAGCAGACTTTGCAAGAACTGTCTGTGGTAAAAACAGACATTCTGTCACAGAAGCAGGGCCCCAGCAATAGCAGTTAGCAGAGCTCAAGCCAGAGATTCTAAACCTAACCACGGAGAAGCTGCTGGGACCCAGCTGCTGGGACAGGGCTGCAGCCCTTGCAATGCCCCCGACACAGGTGCACACTGAGCGCCGAGACCAGCCTGGAGGTGCAGCCTGGGATCAGGACCTGGCCCTTGCTGACAGGAAGCTGGGAGGAAGCTGGACCCCAACTGCAGCCTGTAGGGAAACTGAGGCACCTGCCTGTGGGTGGCTGAGGCCCGAGCTGGCTGGGCATTTCGTAACTGGTGGCACATAGAACTTCTTCGCCCCACCAGTAGGTGCATAGTCCCCCAGGTCAAAACCAGAGGAGCCTTGGGGTGAGCAGCCCGGGGCCCTGCAGACACCTGGAGGGCCCAGGGAGGAGCAGGCCTGGGCTGAGGGCCAGACCCAGGGCTGATACCTGTGGAACCTGCGGCTCACAGGAACCATCTGGAGCCTCAGTTTCCCTCCAAGACACGGGCCTTCAGGGCGGCTTTGAGAACAAGGGAGATCATAGTTGAGGGTGCCAGGGGCAGGGCATCCCGAGCGGGCCCAGGACACTCACCCGTCCGTTCGTCTCGCCCTTCCACCAGCCCTGATCCCCGCCAATGCGGCTGTAGATCTTTACCACGTCGCCTTCCCGCAACGAGAGTTCCCGCATGTCCCGTGCGGCGAAGTTGTACCTGGCCACTGCCGTGCCGATGATGCGGGGCGCGAACACTGTGGGGAGAGGGCGGTGTCACCTAGCTGAGGGCCCAGACGGGCCAGGGGCCTGGGGCCGAGCTGGGTCCTCCCATGCCCAGAGCCCAGCCCCACGCCCACCCCGGATGTGGGGCAGAAGGGCCCAGAGCGGCCGGCCCTCACTGTGTTGTGTGACGAGGTGCACGGTGCGCCCAAGTTCTTGCATCAGGCAGCCGCTTGGCAGTCGGCATGTGCTCAGAACCCCAGCTGGGCCATGCTCTGACCACTACAGCCTGAGCTTCCCCACCCCAAAGACCCGGACCCAGCTCAGCCCAAGCCCAGGAGTGCCAAGGGGTGGGTAATGACGATGGTGATACAGCCACAGGGGTGCAGCTTTGGCTCTGGCGGTGGATTGCCACGCAGTCAGGCTTGACCTCGACCTCATCCTCCCCACCCCAAGTCCCCAGGCCTTCCAGCCACACGCACAGGAACCCCACGCTTCCTGCTGCCAGAGGCAAAGCTGATGAGCCACGACGGTGGGTGGGTGGGAGGCAGGCCTGCCTGATGTGTCCTGGGTGCGCAGCGCCCGCCCAGCTCCCCAGCCCCCACCCCGCACCAGGCTGCGCCTCCAGGACCGCCAGGCCAGTGCCCTGCGTACAGTGGTACCTGACCAGAAGGGAGCGGGGGGGCCCTGGGGGGCAAAGCCGAGGCCCTGAGGACTGAGAAAAGAGAAGTTGTAGGAAGCACAGGACGCTGCAAAGAGGCGAGAAAGAACACGAGACAGATGCGTGAGCAGCAGGGCGGCCGCCGGCAAGGGGTGCAGGGCCTAGGGCAGGGGTGCCAGGGAGATGCCAAGAAGGCCAAGCTACACTCCAGTTCTCGGATCTGCCTGGGGACACCGAGCCCCCCAGGTCCTTGTGGGTGGGAGGACAGGGCCACAAGTCCCATGCCCCGAGTTCTCAGGAGCCTCCCCCAGACAGGGCCCGGGTTGTGGGGAACCTGCCTCTCCCACCCGCGCCACTTCCAAGCACAGCACCTCCTGCACCAGACCCTGGGCTGGGAGCTAAGGCAGAGCAGTAAAGCAGAGCCCACGCGGGTCGCTGTCACACGGCATGGCGCAAGCTGTGCTGGTGACGAGTGGGGGCCTGGCTGATGTCCAAGAGGGCAGGTGGCACAGAGGACTCTGTCCCTGCCGGCAGCAGGCAGAGCAGGAGGCAGTGGCATGGCATTACCTGGGGCACGGCTGGAGGCCCTGGGCGTGGCACGCTCCCGGGACTTGTAGGGGTACTTGAGCGTGGTGTCCAACTGCTTGAAGCTCTCCTTGAGCGAGTGGTTCTGGTAGTATTCCACCAGCTCCTGCAGATGCAGCGCTCAGCGGGACCCAGCTCCCTGCTCCTCCCGCCCAGGGGCATCCGTGCCCAGACCCTGGCCCAACAGCCGCACCCTACACTTCCTAGATGAATAATCCTGAAGAACACAGAGGCCGTAGTGTTGTCTGCCACACTCCACAGAGATCAGAAGCTGGGCGCCATGTCCCACATGGGACGCGGCTCATCTTCAGGACAGATGCCAGGCAGCTAGCTGTCGGCCAGGAGATGAGGACTCGAGAAGGCACAGGCTGGCCAGCCCAAGGGTCACTGGGGCCCAGCAATACGGCCAAGGTGTTTGCTTTTGACAGGTACGAGCCACATCCACTGTGCTGACCTCGAATCTAGAGGGTAGGGCCGCAGACACTTCCTGTTTGACTGTGCAAGCCTGAGAGCCTCAACATGCACCACTTGGAGTGTGGGAGAGAACGACCTGATTGGTTCTACAGCCACTCAAGGAGGCCCTTTGACTGCACCTCGCGGGCCTGGGCAAGCAGAGGGGCGCTGGGGAGGGCATCACCTCCCTGGGCCTGGGGCAAGAAGCTCCCCTTGAGAGACTATGGTGATGTGGTGGCTGGGCAGCGTCCTCTGCTGCTGCCCAGCAGGGCCACCTGCCCAACACAGGCTCCAGCTGTGACACAGCCCAATGTCCCCAGGGGCCTTGCACATCAATTTCCATGCTGGAAGGGGCATAGTTTCTGGCCTGAGAAAGTGGGTGGTTGGCAGACAGACGTACCAAGAGGCTCTCGAACTTCTTGGCTTCTGTGATGTGGACCCAGCTGTCCTTTTCCACCACCTTGATGTGCTTCACCTCATCGTTAAACCTGGGCATTGAACCAGGCCCAGTGGTCGTCATTTGAGGGTCACTCGGCCCCCTTGGCACCTGCCCCTCTGTGCCCTGCCCACCCACTGTGGTGACCAGGGCTCGTCCACCACTGTGTCACTGTCTCAAGGCCCTGCTGCTGGGGTAGCCCCGCTCTAGGTGCCGGTGGGTGGGGGCAGAGGGGAGACATGGAGATGGGAAGCTGTGGGTGTCCCGGTCCTGCATGCCACAGAAACCCCTCCCCTGTGGCTTGTCACACGCAACTCCCGAGGCCAGGCTGGACCACCTCACAGAGATCTGGCCTTGGGCGTGGCTGCCACACTAGAGGTCTGGGCCAGTCATGGCAGACCCAGGGAAAGTAGGGGCCACAGCCCCAGGGCCGGCACTCACTTGATACTGATGGCAAAGCGCTCAGCCTCTGCGGGCCGCTCCCGAACCAGGTAGGTGCCGCTGGCGTGGCCCTTGAGCAGGTTGTCCGTCTGCTGCCTCTCCATGTTGCCCGCAAACCTAGGTAGGAATGGGCACTGTGAGCAGTGCTGGGACAACGCTCTCTGCACACGCCAGCCAGGAGTCGTGCCTGCTCTGTAGCTCGAGGGGGCAGCAGGAGTTGGCAGTGAACACGCACCCCCAGCCCATCTTTTTATGATTTAAAAAGCAGAGCTAGCTGGGCATGGTGGCACACGCCTATCAGCCTAGCACCGGGCTGGGCTCGCCGCCCAGGTGTGCAGCCTGGGCACACGGCGATTCAGGGTCAGTCTAATTACATAACGAGACCGTGTCAAAAAAACAGTAAAAGGGGAAAAGGCAGCACTCGTGTGACTGCCTGCGTGCTGGGGGAGCAGAGCAGAGCTGAGAACATCAGCCAATTTCAAACAAACTCAGCTGGGACAATGCTCCCCCATGGGGCCGGGACAATGCTCCCCCATGGGGCCGGGACAGTGCTCCCCATGGGGCCGGGACAGTGCTCCCCCATGGGGCCGGGACAGTGCTCCCCCCATGGGGCCGGGACAGTGCTCCCCCATGGGGCTGGGACAGTGCCCCCCATGGGGCCGGGACAGTGCTCCCCCCATGGGGCCGGGACAGTGCTCCCCCATGGGGCCGGGACAGTGCCCCCCATGGGGCTGGGACAGTGCCCCCCCATGGGGCTCCCAGGATGGGGCAGGACTTAGGTGCACTGTGAAGAACTAAATTTCGTTTATGCCTCTGTGAAGGGACAGTCCCAAGATCAACTGCTGGCCACCGAGCCCCAGGGCCCCAGCGGGCTTCTCAGGGAGGCGCACGAGCAGGTGGCTCAGGGTGGGGCGGGGCGGGGTGGCCGAGGGCAGTGGGGCTCATCACACCATGGGCCAGGGGTCCTGGCTGGCTTCCTCAGGCTGCGGTGGCCGGGGGTGGCCGGGGCTGTTCACGCTCGCAGGGCCGCACTGCCCGACACCAGGGCCATGGAATGCCGCACCCACCTCCCACTCACCAGGGGTAGGCGGTGTAGTCCATCTCCCGGGAAGGCGGCCGGCTGATGGGTGGCTGGGGGCAGAGCGCAGGGTTTCAGTGTCCCCGGGGCCTCCACAGGGCTGGGCTGGGGTGCTGTGTCCCCTCTGCAGCAGACCAAGGTGTCTGGACCTCACCCAGCACTGCAAGGCTGTGGGGCTCCTCAGGACATGGGGGGTGGAGGGGGCGCTCCCTGCTGTGCAATCACTTGGGAGCACCGAGCAAATGATGGGCTCAAAGGGACAGATGCAGACCCATCCCTGGTGGGTGCTGAGTCCCTCTGGGCGGCGGGCTCCCGGGGGTCTGCACCCATAGAGCCTGCCCTGGCTCCCAGCCTGCCCTACAACCCAATCAGACACATGGGAAATGAGCAGGGAGGGGAGGGACCCGGCGCCAGTGAGGGTCGCCCTGTCACCCTGTTCAAAGAGCCCTGTGCATTGACGTTTTCCCCTTGACATAGATGACGGGCGGGCAGGGCAGGGGCCACCCCACTCAGGTGCTTTTGGTGGCCTTTGGGAGGTCACATTATTCAGGGCTGCCTGCTCACTGCCCCTCTGGCTCTGTCCACTCCAGTGTCGCACATGCCGCCACTCAGCCTTTTTTCCAAATAGTGTGAATCCAGCTTTGGCTCCTGCTTGGGGGTCCTGAGGTGCCACAGGTACACCCACACCCTGGGCACCTGCACTCCTCAGAGGACCCTAGGCCAGGACAGTGCCCTGCCCCACATCACTCAGCCTTTGTGCAAAGACAGAGGACGATCGGGAGGAGCTGGGTGTGTGCAGAAGTGCCTGTGCCTGGCCGCCCCACTGCCAGCCTTCCTGTTCCGGGAGAGGGCTCACCCTTCCGTCCACCGGGCAGGGCTTCACAGACGAGCTGGGAAAGTACCCGGACTTCCTGGTCTGTATCAGCCGCCCCTGGAGGAAGAGACTGTTGTTTTAGGGGTGCTCAGCTATGCAGATCTCTGTTCTAAGTATCCTCCCCACAAGACTGGTCCCATCATGGACCAGGAGGAGCAAGGGGTGTCCCCACTTTATAGGGCGAACCCAGGACCAGGTCACAGCTAGGAGGGGTGGGGAGGTGGGAGATGGGGGCCAGCACAGAGCTCCACCTCTGCCAGACTGCCAGTCTGGTTCCAATGGCCGTAATTAGGCACACACAGATGGCGACCAGAGGACCAAAACAAGCAGCAGGCCCGGCTGCTGTGGCTGCGGCTCAGGGCTTGGGAGATGCCTGGGGGGAGGACCAACAGGAACAAGTGGTGACTTCCTGGCTTGAGACTGTAGACCACTCCACACACATGTTCTGGGCCCACGCCTGTCCCCCTACCAAGACAGGACCTAGGGGACGGCACCCAGGGGCGAAGGGTGGGGAGAGGATCTCTGAGGCAGGAAGGGCACGGTTAGGGCCTGGACTGCAGTGCTCGGCCCAGCTCTGTGCCCCTACTAACAACCGGGTTCCCGCCCAGGGATGGAGGGCAGTGGGTAGGGGCACCCACCTCCCACCACTGCGACTCAGGGTCGCCCCGCAGCAGCTCAATCACATCGCCTGTCTGGAAGGTGAGCACAGACTTGCTCGGCGGTGCAGGGTTTCCATGGTAGTTCTGCACGGCCACCATCTTGGGACCTAGGGACAAGGCAGGAGGCTTTGGCTCACAGGACCTGGGGCAGGCTGCCGGCCCAGCTCAGCCTCGGCCTCCAGCCTTTCCTGGTTCAGGGAGCTCCTCGGGGCAGGTTCACAACCCATATCCAGTCGCCAGCGGGCACCTGTGTCTTTCTGACAAGTACTATAATATTGCAGTAAGCAGCAACTTAGTGGCACAGGAGGGGACAGACAGCTCAAGTACAAGTGAGCTCACCCAGACGCTGCCCACTGAGGGGTAGGGTTCGTACTAGACACAGGTGACTGGGGCAGGTGGCCTGGGGAAAAGGGCACCCAGAGGCCAAGTTGGGGGTGCTGGCCAAGTCCCCAGAGAATATGAGCCTGCTCCTAGCTGCTCGGGGACTTGGGAGCAGAGTAAGCTCTCAAACCCACGGTCTGCCTTGCGGCCCAGCTGCAGCCCTGTCCAAGTTTTTGTCTTTCCTGGGTGACATTCAGACTGAGATTTCCATGGGTTCCGATGCCTCAGACCTCTGGGTGGGGAGCAGGCCAGGACCCAGCACAATGACAGAGGGCACTGAGATTCTGCTCAGTGCCTCTCCCTGGGAAAGGACAGCAACTCTCTGCAGCTACCCAATTAAAGCCTTAGCTGCCCCGCAAGAGGACGGGTGGGGACAAAGCAGCCCCACCCACCCAGGCACACAGAGGCTTCTGGTCCAGCACTCACCTGGCCCTGCTCCAGAGGTGTCCTGCAGACAAGCACAGATGAGAGCAATGAGGGAGGCCTCCGTGCCCTCTGCCCACACACTGGCCCAAGAAAGGGAAAAGGGGAGGAGAAGGGGCAGCAGGAGCCATGCCGAACACTTCCTCTGTGCAAGCCCGCCCGGACCATCCCAGGCCAGGGCCACAGTCTCATCTGGGTTGCGCCTTGCCAAGGGGGGCTAAGTACTGTGAGATGGGACATCGCTGTGCCCTCTGAGGCCTGATGTGCACCTCTTAGTGCCAGTTCATTTGCCCGGACCCTGCAGCTTGACGGAGGTACAAAGTCCCACCCCAAGTGACTGTGCCCCACATCAGCTTAACAGAGGGCTCAGTGCCAGGCAGGGGACTTGAGGGCAGGGAGACTGGGTCACAGAGAGAGCCCTGGGCAGCAAAGGCTGAGACCGGATCACAGCTCCCAATGTGCCCACGCGGTGCATGGGGCCTCATTCTACTCATGTCCACCAGGGGAAGTGCAGCCCCTCGTGCCCGATGGGCTTATGGCACGGGAGGAGCAGGGGACTCACCAGGTCTGCAGGAGACGCTGCAAAGAAAGAGGACAGGGTCAGGTGGGAGCTGCACTTTCAGACATGGGTTACAGACACGCGACGCCTGTGACTAGAACATTCTGAGCAGCTTGGACAGCAGCCACCCGCTTTGACCTGGGGCTCCTGTGGCCTCAGACCCGGTGTCAGACCCCGGGCAGGAGCCCAGACTGAATTTCTGAAGGTGCTGGCTGCCGATCACTGGTGGTGCTTGGTGCAGGATCCGGGCAGCTGACGAGGAGGGTGGGTGACCATGCCCTGATGTGGTGCTCACCTCTGGTCGTACCAGGTGCCACTGTGCTTAAGGACAAGGGTTTACAAGTTCCACCAGCCACCTCCGAGCAAGGCCACCTCCAATGCGGGACAGCTGATGCTCTGCGCACACAGGTCTCCACAGACCCGGGACACAGCCTGAGGCTCAGGGTGTTGGCAACACGGGCTTCACCCTGCCTGGGAGGATGCCCAGCCAGGCCCAAAGAGGAGCTGACACATCCCTGGAGCAGCACCACTGGTGCCACCCTGAGGTGAAGGCTTCTCAGAGGGGCAGATCTGACTCAGCTGAGCGGAGGCAGCCTGGGCATTCTCCCTGGGGAAGGCGGGGGGGCCAGGCCATGGACAGCACAGGACGAGAGGGACACAGAAGTGGGGTCATGGGCCCCTTACATGCCAGTGCTGCCCGGGGTTGTGATGACCTGGGAAGATGTGAATGCCAACTCTGGCTCCGACAGAGCTGAGGCCGCCCGGGTGGTGGACTAGGAGCAGAGCGAAGCGTAAGTGGCTGCTGCCCTTGCAGGAGAGGGCACGGGGGTGCACTGCCTGGGGCGTGGCTGCTTCCCCACGTCTATACTTCTTTTTTTTTTTTTTTT